>CM035424.1:149802455-149822455 GCA_020310875.1 Ceratopteris richardii | reverse complement strand
TCTACTGTCTCCTCTCTCTCAGGTGTCGCCACGCCACTGCACTATCCCGGCTCATGAGCAAGTGATAGATATCCCAATACTATCTCTCCTCCCATTCTCGCCGCTTGCGACAGGTAAGGCTCTACATGCATCGTTGTGCCTGCCTGTGTGTAATATCCCCCCTATGCTCTAAAATCCGTAGATGCTTCTTGAGCTCTCGACAATCCGTATGGTACCAATGATTTTAGGGCATGGATCCCGTGCGCGGAGGGTGTATATGTGTGTGGTGTGGAAAGCTGTGTAGGGTTGAGTCATGTAGGATGGTGGTGATCTGTGATGTGAGTGTGTCTAGTGGTGATAGTGGGTCGAGGGAGAGTAGGCGAGTGTGTAAGTGGTGTGCATAAACATGTGAGAGCTCGTGTGTGAAGTGTATTGTGGTGTATGGCTCAATGAGTGTGGGAGGGTCTAATGCAATATGAGATGAAAGTGTGAATGTGATAAATGTATGGTCAGCACCGAGTGGAAGTCGTCCAATACTAAGTGAGGAAATAAGTGAAGTTCCAAAAATGGTACCCAAAATGTAGTCGACCGTGCTCTCGCCTCCCCCATGAGGAAAGCAAGTAAGTCCACTCGAGCTTGGCCAACGGTGCATCCTGTTACATATAACGAGACGATGTCGGCTGCCTAGCTCAAGTAAACGTCTGCCATGCCCGGTGGTGTCCTCACCCATATCCGTTGATACTCTGTTGGTCCTCATCTCGTCTAGATCTCTGCTCCTCGTGATCTGTGGATGCTCCATAGCATATGACTCGCACTGATGTGACTGGGTGCGGCCGTTGAAGTCCCCCATGAGGAAGACTTCACTTAGGGTGTTGTAATGTAGTATCTCATCCAAAAGTGCTATGTATGGTGAATCTCTGTCCCGAGTCGGTCCCCCATGGTCATATCCTGCATATCTCGATCCCCCTGGTGGGAAGTAGCATATGGCAATGTAGACCCAACTCTAAGGTCCTATCTCCATGCGAACCCACATGTATCGTGCCTCCTCATCTCTACCTATGATGTGGATCCGGCTCTGTATCTCCTATCTAAATATGATGGCAACTCCCCCGGATCCTCGTGTTGTACTCTGTCTTGTCGTGGCCCTGAATGCAGATTCCCAATGAAAACCTGCAATGTGTGGGAGGCTTCTTTCTAGGCTCTCATGAGTCTCTGTGATGCAAGCAAAGTCATGCATATCTAGGATCTCCTCCAGTCGGTCTGGCCGTGTCCAAAGTGCTTCGTTGCAGTTCCACACTGCTCCCCTGAGTGGTGACTCTTGGTGTGGTGTTGCCTCATAGGCCGCGTATCCCTATTTGATAGGGCGTCCATCTATAAAGACTCTACCGTCGCGGTAAAAAGCCTTCTTTCCCTTCTCTCCTTGCCTGTAAGATGTGAGAGAGAGATAGATAGATAGATGTATACATACATGCATGCATACATACATACATCTACATATACATACATCCCTATATACATACATACATACATACATACATACATACATACATACACACATAAATTATTATTATTATTATTTTTGAAGGATCGAGGATTTATTTTATCATTATTGACGACTAAATGAGTTGTTAAATAATAAACAATGCATCTTAGAACACTAGACATTGGTGCATTTTGTTCCCTTGTCGTCATGGTTTCATTTGTATCTTCGTTGTTTTCATCACTTATAGATAGCTTGTAGGATCAAAAAAGAAAGGAGCATAGAAACTTTTGAGTTTCCATATAGTGCATGATGAATCAATCTTTTTCAAACATCTCTAGACATTTCACAAAGCCTTCTTCATGATATTCATAACCCAAATCTTTGGATTAAATTGACCATGTTTACATGGATAATCTTTTTATACCCTTTTTTCTAGAGTTTTGATACTTGTAGAAAGTACATGAACATGCCATCTTTTCTCTCTAAGGATGCTCAAGGATCATTTGACCCCATGTAATGTATCTACATATATGTCTCTAAAGTATCAAGTTATGTATATATATGTTGTGTGTATGTATGTTTGTTGCATGATTATATGTACACATGCATACATGTATATAAATCTAGTAAGTATGCACACATACATTAGTGTACATACACAAGAACGAGAGTATGTATGTGTACACGCGTGCATGTATTCATATATGTCATGTGAATGCATTCATATATGTTTCTGTGCATATTTATGTATGTGTTAATGTATGTATAAATGGGTATGTGTCAATGGATGTATATGTATGTATGGCTAAGGGTTGTGTATATATTGACAAGGGAAAAAGAAAGAAAGAAGAAAGAGAGATATACTAATCTCTGGTCAAGGCTGAAGTTGACCTATGAGACATAATCATATACAACTAATAGTCCTCTAAATATGTAAAAGCAAAAAAGCATGAAAATTCAAACTTAAACAGGTGATAGGTAAGGAATGCTATGATAAGGGTGTGGTTTTGTCTTAGCAGAATGTTATCACATAATACAATGGATCATTGAAGTGTAGCTCTGGTACCACAAATAATGACTACACTATGTGCAAGAGGTAGCAATCTAAAGATGCATATCTGAAAGGGATGGGTGGTATACCCCGTGCTGATCATGTCATAAATGTGTCCTTGAAATCTCATCCTCGTATGGATGTGGTATCCGATAACATGGAATGTAGGATCATCATCTTCCCCTCTGTCCCTCAATTGCTGAAGTGTAAGTCACGCACCTGAGGGGTTGCATAGTTGCACGTGCCTCCACTCTTTGAAAGAAATCGGTGATACTCTGCTGTATAGTTCTCCTTTTCAGCCTATCTAAGCTATAGTCACCGATCTTATCTGTGATATGCTGCTGTGAAGAATGTTATAACCTCCAAGATCCTCCCTGCCGCACAAGACAAGACACAAGCCATATTCACAAACAATAGAAGGGAGGACATCAGACTCACCTCCCAACCGTAGAGCTAATATGGGCTCACCCCCGAGCCTGGGAGCGTGCAGCCAAGTGGGCAGCCACCTCCAAGGGACTGGCGTCCCATACCACAAGCCCCCCACTAGTACAGGTGACAAGGCTCTGCCAAAAGGCAGAGAGTCCAAGTGACTCATGTGAGAGATGTCTCACAAATGGGTCCTATTTATAGGCTCAAATGAGGTGGCACAGTTCACACTGGGCAGCCGGTTCATATTTGGCCGGACACTTAAACTACAGGCGCCCATCCAGATGTCCTTGAGTTTTGGAGACATAACACTTCCCCCCTTATATCTAATTGCTGTCCTCAGCAATTTCCTTGGCAAAAAAACAAGAGTCCAATCCCTTGACAAGCCAATTGACTCCCAAGTCAAAACAAACTAAGGCCAATGCCTCACTAATCAGATACTCAAGATAAGAAGTCCCCAAGGACCTCCTCTCCCTCTCGTCCCGAACCAAGTCAGGTTCTAGTGGAACATATTGGATAACAAGGCTGTCTCTGTTGTGTTCTCCTCCTCCCTCTGTAACAATTCCTTCCTCCGAGAAGGAGTCTCTACTACATGCTAAGGATAAATGCCTCTAGGTCTCATTGTTGAGAAAGAGATTAACTCATGATTAAATATCAACATCAACGGGCTATACATCAGCCGATATCGAATACTATCATGAGCATACAACAAGCGAGGAAAGTCACACACCCAATCGGACCATAAATAAGAGGTATATGCTGGGTGAACACTGAAACCATACCATCTATAGACATAACAATGGGGCATACCTTTGTGAGCAACAGTTCCTCAGTAAAAAAACCCAAGGGGCTACCGTCACAACTAAGGGGCTAAGAGGGCTGCCATCGAGTGCAACATCCTCTGTAACATATCCAACTCCATAATAACCGTGTCTACACAGGTATCCCTAATGGCTATACCATCTATGACTCAAGCGACATCATCTGACGTATGATCATCACACCTCCAACATATTCTCCACAGTCGTCAAGGGTAAATCCTTCGATCTAAATGATCTCTGGATCAATATAAACAGTACTTCCAAAGGAAACCAGATGCCAAGAGTCTTTGAAATACTAGAATCTCCCTTTCGAGAAGCCAACACAACTCCCTTTCAAGTAGATGGCAAAACTCCCTTCAGGCATACCTAAGGTGTCCCAATGAGAAGCGAGTGTTAGTTGTCAGGTCACTGACAACTCCCTTTCGGGCACATCCATGTAATGGACATAACAATTCCATAGGAAAATGAGCAAGGCCCACTACTTCAAACGGTGGAACTATGACTAGGACCCTTGCCATAATGGGGCTCGTCTCCTCATGACCGCAATGGCATCCTGACCCATACAAGGTCAAAAACTATCTCATGATAGAGTCCATAGTGGTGCTAGCTATCCACTACCCCAAAATGGAGGGCTCCATCCTATCCATGTATCCCAGTGCTCAATCTATACTGGAATGGCAATACATGTACCTCTATACTGGCATCCTCAATACATGTATCTCGAATATACACATGTATCGTATGCCTAGCCCATGCTAACCTGAAACCATGTGCATTCTAATGCACACTTCATACAGAAGGTCTCCCATCCTATACTGATGAACAAATACATGCCTTACTCATGAACAAATACATCCTGTACTCATGAACAAATACCAACCTACTAGGGACAAGGTGCACCATGTATGATGGGGCATAAATGGCGGCATGTCCCCATCCTAGTCTGTCCCTATCCGAGAAGCACTCCAATAATACTGGAATATCTTCTTACCATCTCTCTCTCACTACGAGCAATCATATAGGTACCCAGGACCCATGACTATTGGGGCAAAAGTGACTTGGACTAATTGCGTGATCCCAAATATGGCAATCATATAGCAATTTCCTCTGAGACAAAGACATACATAGTTGAGATATCTATGCTGAGAGAGAGAAACCTCATAAATCCAATGGTAATGGTCTCCCTTAGGTAACACCCTATGTAAGGTCTTTGATAAGTCTACCAAGCTGGTCAGACCGACATATGAATAACTATGACCAGTTCACATACCTTTGCAATATCTAAAATCACACGAGACTCTAGTATCCCATGCATATATCTGTGTGGCTCAAAGCATCTATCATCAGAAAGTTCAGAGCTAATATTCCAATAATACTGGAATATCCTCCTACCATCTCTCTCTCACTACGACCAATCATATAGGTACCCAAGGGCCGGGACCCATGACTATTCAGTCACAAAAGTGACTTGAACTAACTGTGTGATCCCAAACATGGCAATCATATGGTAGTCTCCTATGAGAGAAAGACATACATAGTCGAGATCTCTATGGAACAAGAGAGAGAGAGAGAGAGAAACCTCATAAATCCAATGGTAACGGTCTCCCTTAGGTAACACCCTCTGTAAGGTCTTTGATAAGTCTGCCAAGGTGGTCAGATGGACATACGAATAACTAATGACTAGTTCCCATACTTGTGCAATAGCTAGAATCACAGAGACTCTAGTATCCCATGCACATTTCTATGTGGCCTAAGGCATCTATCAACAGAAAGTTCAGAGCTCACTATAGAAAATAGAACACATGTTGTTCCAATGCTAAAAAACACTGATGAACTCCTATGTCCACCACATGTGGACTAGAACCATGTTTGCTATCTCAATGTCCTTCATCAAGAAAACAAAGGTGCAAATAGCCAAACACGGTCTCTGATGGTCATGCCATAAACATGATTCACCCTAAAGGTGTGCATCACCACGTGAATGATGAAGTCATCCCATAGCACCACTTTGCTCCTGCTAATCCTCCATCCCTCAAGATGTCCTAGCATAGAGAATAATCAACACATGATTCGTATGCAATAACTATCATGAGTCCACCTACTAGTGGTTACCCACTAGCCCCTCTAGTAGAATGCATCCACATGATGCCAAAACAAAGATCAATGCGCTCATAATTAAAAAGAATGCAAAAGAAAAATAAAGTAAAATCCATGAATGTTCTACCAATCAAACAAAAATGATGTGCAAACGATGCATCGAATCCAATCATGCCATGTGGATGCATCTTTCCCTAGTGCTCTAGGGAGGAATAAATTCCTCAACCTCGTGACAAGTACCCCTACGTGACTCGGGACCATAGTCCTTGTCACAAGGTAGATGTCATTGGTGGCTCAACCCAAGGAATGAATCCTCCGCCACATGGTAGATCCTATCGGTGGTCATGGAGGAAGATCCTCTCTAACATGGCAATCTCCAACGGTGATACAGAGGCACCCAATATCCTCTCTCCCACAAGGTATATACAACACAAACATGTGCAGAGGTCCCACTCTATGTGGTCTCACGGCAAATATGGCCTATGACCCACCCTATGGAAATCCTCTAAGAACATAATGCCTACGAATGTGGAGTTTGGTAGTCATACCACCTCAATAATCATCCGTCAATCCCTCAACTCGTATCCTTGATCACATATACAAACCTATGAGAGAGAAAATCGATCTTCCACACAGGCGTATGAAAACTATACATGTCTGGAAGGACCCATCTATGTATGTACCTAAGTTCGGATCTCATAGGTCAATTGCCTTGGATCTCAAAAAAGATCCCCAAAGAATACCAATCACTCATGTGACTCTTGATCACACCATGTGGCATGAGGTAGACGACTCTCTCCCTCTGTCCCATAGTAAGCCTCTCATCGTGGAAGCGGCTGGTATATATCCATAGGGTCACAAGGATGATATGGATCCTCTATCAATCACTAGCCGTCAAGTGGAAATCGCTTCCACGAAGGCTATAGACCTTCAAGGTATGACCGTCACCAAAGGTCTCCTCGATTATCTAGTTGCAATCAAACCTTGGTAGGCAAAATCCTCCCCAAGAATTTCTTTGGATAGTCAAGGTCGTGCCCTAATCAATCCCTCTCATGTCTGTCATCACACCCAGTGGGTCTGTAGAGCACTTCAAAGAAGTGCTCCTTCTAGCATCCCCACTCCATCTGAGAAGCTATAAGATCCAATAGATCCTCGAGGATTTGGATCTATGCCCAAGATCCTCAGAATCACCATGAATATGCATCCAGGGTCTCACCATGCCACTTCCTAATCAAAGAGGGAAGTGAGTGTACTCATGCCCTTCATGTCAAGCACACCATGGGTATGCTCAAATCAAAGGCAAGTGACCCCACCGAACCATGAATTACTACCATGGCTCATCGAATGGAGTCAAAAATCTGAATATACCCACCTAATCTATGCATCCAAGTATAAATCCCGATGTTATGGAAGTGCTTGGGAAGAAGACCCCTTTCGAGACGTAGCCCGTGCTTGTTTGTAGGATATGGAAGTCGTCATATCTTCCATTGGCTGAACCAAACTGGCTAAAGCTGATGCTGAGAATTAATGGGATGTGAAAACATCTCCATGACCACGAAGAAGGTGGAGCGGCGGAAAGTGCACGTATGGAGGCTGAGGTGTGAAGGATTCTTCTCTTTGTGTGCAATCTTGGTAAATGTGTGCTATGCCAAGAGAGAAGAAGCCCATTCATAGGTTCCTAAATTAAAATCCTCCAAGCTACAGTATTTTCCAGCTACTTCCTTAATTGATTTGAAAAGTTTTCAAAACTTTCTAATTGTACACATCACCCAAGTAATATCAGCCATAAGGAATGTATGGAGGAGAATGCATGTGCCCGATTTGATGAGGTGGGTCCACCAAACTTATGCCATATGGAAGACCCCAAATGGAAGATTCCTTGTTGTCCAAGTAATTGCCTTGTTTGTCCAAGTAATTGGCTTGAAGCCCAAGTAATTGGATTGCAGCCCAAGTAATTGGCTTGCAGCCCAAGTAATTGGCTTGCAACTCAAGTAATTGCCTTACAGCTCAAGTAATTGCCTCCACAAGGTAAAAAAAACCATTGCCCATCTACTACAACTGCCCTAATGATGCCCTGATGCACAAGGAAGATGACTGCCTTCTTTCAATCAACTGATGGATGAATTACAGCCATGCACTATAGAGGAGCTGTTAAGAAAAAAATTAGGCTGGGCTGGAGTGCAAAGAAGGGGCAACCAATAGATATGGTGATTGTCCAGCCCTCCCTACAAACTCCATCCCATTCCTTTCATCTTTTCACATCAGCCCTTCATTTCTGAGTACACATGTGATTTCCTCGAGCCAACAAATGCATCTTGTAATTAGATGATGATGGGCTGTCTTCTAGGCATGCGTCATGGACAAAAATTAGCAGCGCTCATCAAATTTTCTTCACCCTACAGGGCTGAAGGGCATCCAGCAAGCAAATATTCGATACATGCTTCTTTTCTACCTCTCCTTTTAAGTTGGCTGCTCCCACACAGCCCCCTTTCTCTACCCAGTCACACACAAGGGCAGCCCATGTTGCTTCCTTCCCTTCTCTGCAGTAGAAGAAAGGCAGCAGCCATGGCTTCCTGTGTTCTCCAACCATCGGCTTTCATGTGCTCCCCTTGCTCCCTCCTGCTGGAAGCATCTCATACCACCCCATGCAAGAGGGTGAGAAGCATATCAAGCTGAGCCATCATGACTCCATGAGCGCTGATGGTTTTGTGCACGTTGTCCTGCCTTTTCCATACGAGTAGAGAGCCACTCTGATACCAATGGTATAACCTCCGAGATCCTCCCTGCTGGACAAGACAAGACACAAGCCATATTCACAAAAAATAGAAGGGCGAACATCAAACTCATCTCCCAACCATAGAGCCAATACGGGCTCACCCCCGAGCCCGGGAGCCTGCAGCCAAGCGGACAGCCACCTCCAAGGGACTGGTGTCCCACACCACCAGCCCCCCACCAGTACGGGTGATGAGGCTCTACCAAAGGGCAAAGAGTCCAAGTGTCTCACGCGAGAGATGTCTCACAAATGAGCCCATGGGTCCTATTTATAGGCTCAAAATGAGGAGGTGGCCCACTTCACACTGCGCGGCCAGTTCATATTTGGCCAGATACTTGTAGTTTCATATTTGGCCAAATACTTGAACTACAAGCGCCCATCCAAATGTCCTTGAGTTTTGGGGACATAACAAAGAAGGATCCTAATCAGCTCTGATCCTCATTCATCATACACTGCTGTAATGAGCTCTCTAATCGGAATTGTGTCCTAAAATCTGAATACTTTGGGCATCGTATCACGAACTGTTTTATACCTCCGTCTGACATACTCGGCATCTCTGGGTACCCCCTGGTTTGCCCATACTCGATCTCTAACTGGTGTGATGATTCCCCGATCTGTCCAATGGCTACCCCGAGATGATGGGGCAAATATATCCTCGTGTACTATGGGATAACTATAAATCTGTGATCCAAAATCTATAGAAAAAGCTCACAATAATAGAGCTTTTTTGTTGGAAGTGGCTTACTCGGACAGAGCCATTTTTTGTGTATGTATGCATGCTATGTCTGGTGTCAGATATCCTATTCTTCTCCTATCTAGAGAGTGAATATGTGGGAGCTTGAGTGTCATATTGTCTCGGTGGTAATCGATCTATATTTAAACCATATATAGCCATCCAATCCCATACATGAGCATACCAGGCAGAAGCATCCCTTGAAAGTGCTAGATCTGGTGACGCTTGAAAGGAATCTTAGCAAGTGCTTTACATTTTTGGATTATTGTTGAACAAAAACATAGATATGGAACCTCATTTCTTTGTTGGAGGATATTTATGTGTATGTCAAGAACTACGTAGTATGATAGTACCTTAGAAGTCTTTCTAGGTGACTAGGTGGGTACGGAGGTGTTTTATCATGGTGCTTTAAGAGAATTTAGGAGCAACTTGAGCTAAATCCATCCAAGTGGAAAGGGTTGACCAATGTGAGTTGTTCCACCTTCTCAAATTAATCACATAAATAAGCCTTATTGTCATGTTGTGTGTATCCTTGTGTATACATATTTGGGCATTCCCCTTTATTCGAGTTTTCTATAGCTTGTTTTGGTCTATATCTTGCTACATGTAGTTGTAGGCTTCAAGGTTCAAGGGAGAGACTATTTGGAGATGAGCTCAATCTCTGTCCTCGTGTGTCTTGTGAATAAGGTATGTGCTTTGCCTTGTTCGTGGGGATGATGTTGAAGGGTGCTAGTTAAATGACCTCATTGAGAGTTATACAAAACCATGCTAATGGCCCTAGACAAGTGCCCAAACAAATTGTGTGAGAGCCAAGAGAAAGTAGAGAGAGAACTTCTTATGCAAAAATTTGAAGAAGAAGATGAAGAGAGGCTTTGTATCCCAACTTTGATAAAGATTATTCACATAAAATGTAAGTTAGGATCTTAGTCTTATTAAAAATGAGGACTTTGATCAATTGGCCAAATGAGAACATGCCAAAGTGTTTATAAGTCATTAAAAAATCATATAAAAGCCTATACCTTTGCAATTTAGGGGTGAAAAGATATATTAACAATGTATTTGGAAAGCTCCAGGAGAGACCTATGAATTCAAGGTTAAAGATATATTTTGTACAAACAAAGGATCCTTAGGGTGTCTACTCAAAGGACCTTTCACTTGAAAGCCCAAGGAGGCTATTTTAAGCCATGTAACTCCCACCATTTCTATGCATAGCTAGTATTGTGCTTTGGCAAGGAAGCTGGTGAGAGCATATGCTTGGTTTTGTGATGCATAAAACTTGTTCAGAGTAATGGGGTTATCCTCAAGCACTTCTCAAATGAAGTGAAGGAGCACATCAATGTCTTTTGTGCATATGCATGAGACATGATGTTCTTAGCCAAATATATAACACTTTGATTATCACATGCAAGAATAAGTGCCTTATTAGGCAAATCAAAAAATGACAACCAAGCCAATCTTGGTTAATGCAAAAACTGATAACACATTTTTCTTGATCTCTGCATATGTAGAGCACCAAAAAATGTGAAAGAACTACTATCAGTAGTAGTCATAATGATCTTTCCAACTCCCATGACAAGATAAGAGGAGTTGTTAGCACATTGGACAATATTCCCCATAGAAGCAAGCTCAAGTGAAGTGAAGAAACTACACTGTGAGGTAATATGTTTGGCTTTACCACTCTCAAAGTACCAAGCATCCAAGTCTAGTACATAGCACAGAGACATACACCACTCATGAGAAGATGGGTCTAAGATATCTTCCGTTGGACATACAAAGACCTGAAAGGGGTTTATCCGAACCATAGTTGTTTCTTGGTTGTTGTATTGCCTATTTTGGTCATTTTAGATCATGAAATAAGGTCATAATTTGTGATAGACCTCCATAAATTAAACTAAAAAATGTGAAATACAAGCATTATGTTAGATAACCTTCAAAATTGAAGGGCATGGTAGACTCTCAAAATACAACCCCAATCCGGACATATATGCTCATCAAATTCCAATAGCACTAGATGCTCAACTGACTATATAGAGACCATACACCTATAATGAGACCTACTCTTCTAAGATAAAAGAAGAGATAGACTAATTATTTCCAGTTGATCTCATTTATGAAATCGAGCATACAAAATGGGTCTCACCTATAATGGTTGTCCTAAAGAAAAATGGCAAACTATGTGTTTGCATTAATCTCAAAAAGATCAACACTATCAATGTTAGGGATAGGGGGAAAAAAATTATACATACACACACACACACACACACACACACACACACATATATATATATATATATATATATATATATATATATATATATATATATATATATATATATATGGGATAGCTATCCATCACCAATTGCAAATCATTTGCTAGAGCAGATAACTGGTTACAAAGTGTAGAGCTTCTTAGATGGTTTCTCTAGCTATAATCAAGTGCCTATCACACCCAAGAGTCAACATAAGACGGTGGACGTTGTCATGAGGTTGATGAATTTACTTCATCAAGTTGTTGGGGAGAGGTGCATCCACTATGTATAGTTGGATTTGTTGCATCATTAGCATGTTATTTTTGTTTGATTACTAGGGCATTGATGGAATTTACCACATTCTTTTTTTGCCTTTTTTTCACTTATGAGACGACCTCTTTGTCTTTGTTTTTGGCATGATGTGGATACACTCTACTACTGGAGCTAGTGGATGACCACTTGGCACTAGTAGGTGGGCTAAAGAGATTTACATGAGACAAAACATGTATTGTTGCACTCTATGTTAGGACATCCTAAGGGATAGAGAGCTAGCAAGTGCAGAGTAGTGCTATGGCATGATTTGATCATTCACATGATTATCGATATTTTTAGGGTAAGCCATGCTTATGGCATGGCCATCAAAGACTCTGTTTGGCTATTGATATCATATTGTTAGGCTATTGAAATCTTATTTTCTATTGATTAAGGATATAGGGATTCAAAACATGGTTCTAACTCACATATGGTGGACATATGAGAGAAAGATGTTAGGAAGATAATCCAATCCTACTAGATTGTTTCTTAGATAGGGCAAGATAGGCATGGTATATGATAGGGATATGCAAGAAATCATGCCCCATCACTACATGGTGCACCTTGATCTTGGTAGGTCGTTCGGCATTAGCATAAGCTAGGGACAAGGTATGTGCATATAATCAAGATACCTCGTATGAGGTGTCCATTAAGACGCATGTGTTAACATGCCGATATGCCGATATAGATTGAGCATGAGATACATGCATGGGGTGAAAACCTACACTTTGAGGTATCCATTGAGATGCACATGGTGCTACATCCATTGTGTTTGAGCACACAATACGTGCATTTATACTCTTGCTTGTGACAATTCTTGATGGTGGCAAGTTAGCACCACTATAGACTCTATCATGAGATAGTTTTTTGATCCACTAGGGGTCATGATGCCATTGGAGTTGTCATTAGACAAGTCCAGTTATGGTGAGGGTCCTACTTATTCTTTCCATTGTTAGAAGCAAAAGGGTTTTTCTCACCTTCTGGTGTGATTGTTACATCCATCCATGTTGTGCCTGAAAGGAAGTTGTTAGTGATTTGACAACTCTTTGCACTTCATTTCCATTGAGAGAGCTTTCAATCATGCCCAAAAGGGAGTTGGTGTCCGCTCAAAAGGAAGTTATTAGTGTTTCAACATTCGTTTCCTTTGAGAGTACCATTCCTACTTACCCAAAGATCATTTATAGATCGAGGATCGATAGAACATAGCCCCTACACTGACCCTAGGGAACATGTTGATGTTGTGATGAACATGTGTCTAATAATGCCTACTAATCATAGATGGTATAACCATCAATGATACCCATGTAGATACGATTGTTATGGAGCCACATAATATAGAGGATGCTTCCCTCAATGGCATCCCTCTTAGCCCCTTAATTGTGATGGTAGCCCGTCGGGTATTTATCGAAGAGTTGATGCCCACAAGCATATGCTCTATTATTATGCTTATAAATGGCATGGTTTCACCCATCATATACCTCCCTCCCATATACATGCACAAGATAGTATTCAACATCGATTGGGTAAGTGACTTTCCCTACATGTATTATGCACATGATAGTATTCAATATCGATTGTTGTAAAGCCCATCAATGTTGATATTTAATCATGAGCCGAACTTTTTGATAGCCATGCAACCTAGAGGCAAGCATTCTCGGTTTGTAGCAAACATTCGTGTATGGAAGCAAGAAATGTTATAGAAGGAGGAAGAGAGCACGAAGACAAAGACTTCCTAGCATGGCACTCTTCTCCATATTAGTCTCACTATATGTGTGAACTTCATGGTCTTGGTGGGGCACAAGGGTGTAGCTTAGGGTAATCCAAGACTTTGACAATTCAAATTGCCATGTGCATGATGTTATCTTTTCAATGGCGATCCTTGGTTGACCACGAGGAAGATATTTGGTATGCCTTACAAGTCAAATCTACCTTGAGGAATCATTGTATAGCTTGGGCAAGTATCTTGGGCCCACAACAGTTGCACGTTTGGAAACTTGGGCAAGTATCTTATTTCCATGATAATTTCCTTTCCTAACAACTCGGATGGGAATACTTTTGTGATAGCTTCGGAGGGGATATGAGCTTGGAAGACATTACCTGATGTGTTCCACTAGACCGTGATTTGGTTCGAGCCCCATAAGAAGAGGTAGTCCTCAAAGAATTCATATCCTAAGCATCTCATAAGTGGAGGCACAAACCCAAGTTCATCTTCACTTGGGAGTCAGGTTGTCGAGGGATTGGATCCTTGGCTTGAAGCCAAGGAAATTATTGAGGATAACAATTAACGAATAAGGAGGGAAGTGTTACATCCCCAAAATAAAAGGACATTTGGATGGATGCATGTGGTTAAGTGTGCAATCAAGTGTGAACCAGCCACCTAGTCTGAACTAAGGCATCTCATGTGGGTCTAGAAATAGGATCCATGGGCTCATTTATGAGACATTCCTTGCATGAGGCACTCGGACTTTTGGCCCTTTGGAAGAGCCTTGTCACTTGTACTAGTGGAGGGGGGGGTTTTTTTTTTGGGGGGGGGGGGGGGGGGAGTGGGGGAGGAAGAGGGGAAAGGAGGATGTGATGATCCATTCCAACGGGAAGCCTTCTTTGTCTAGCCTACAAGGAAACGAATGCCCACAAAGTTAAAGAGGCAAACCCCCTTCAGCTGCACGAGAGCTCAAGACTTCATCTTCTTTTTTTTTTTAAATAAAGGAAGTTCAACCTACTTTCTTTAAAATAAAGGAAGTTCGGCCAAGACTTCATCTTCTTTTCCAAAGGCAAAGAGGCGAGAATTAACCCAGAAACATGAAGGGGCGGCTTGGATGCTAGATGTAGAGTAGAAGTAAGACTTAACCCAGAAAGGTGAAGGGGAGGCCTCCGAGGACAGGTCGACCCTACATTGAGTTGCTTGCAAGTATGAGTTGTCGTTCGCCCGAAGGCTAGTGGCTCTCCATTACCACACACGTCCATAACCCCTTTCCGTGAGCGGGCAAGCACGATGCCAATCCGCTCGATCGTCAAGGTACAAGACCTTCCAAGGCATTGACAATGGGCACTCTCGTTGTAAGGCATCTATCTACCCACGATGCAAGGGACAGCTAACATACCCATGAAAAGTGAGGAAGGAAAGGCTCAACATGTACACTCAATAGTGCATCATCGCTCGGATAGATTGCTCTCTTCAAATAGAGAATGAATATGTAAAAATCTCCACACCCAAATTTTGACCATTTTTTACCAAGTTTGACCAAGTCGATTTTTGAGATGACCAACAAGTAGGACTTCACCTAGTTAAACGTTGACCCTTTTTATCATTATTCCAAAAAAAGTGTTTTTATGCTTTGATGAGTTTTTGGTCGTCATTCAAAAAGTGTTAGTATCTAGAATGGGCACCCTTTGTTTTAGTGGAGGGAGGGAGCAAGTACATTTCTCTTGAATTTGATGCACTATTGATTGAGCGTAGGATAAAAGACCAATGTACAATGCTTGGTCTCATTAAGAAGGAGAACATGTCTCCCATGGAAATGGAAAGGTGTAAGGTTGAAAGTCATGCCTTAGTGTGGTTGGAGGCTGTTATGTGTATTGCATACATACACAAAAAGTTTCTCGTTAAAGCATCGTTATATACCGCTTCATGTGAGGCTTGGCCTCTATCTAAGCCATCTCATAGTTATTTGTGTATTATAAGTGATTGAGAAACAATGTAGGAAGTTGGATGATAAGGATGTGGAATGCTAGTGATTGAGCAACAATGTAGGAGATTGGATGATAAGGATATGGAATGTAATTTTTTCTTGGATATAGTTACGATGATTGTATCATCCATAATGTCATGTGACTATTGGGGGAAATAAATTGCTAAGAAGCCATGATTTATGGGCTTCCAACTATGGCTAGGATCCAAGACTAACCACCATAATGTGGTTGGTGGCTTAAGAGAGAGAAAAATATGGCTTCATGACAAGGTGGAACGGGACGTCCATAGTCATCGTCACTACCCCTACCAGCTGGCTACTTTAGGTATGGCCTCTCCTTGGAGAAGCATACTCCGTAGCATGATGTGCATTACCGAGGACTATCAATAGATTAAAACAAAACAAAGGATGTTGGAATATGGATGCCAGCTTAAAACTTACAGTGCTAGAACTTAAGAGACAAGCTGTTAGACATCTCCCTAGTATGAACAATGCACAATTGAAGATTGCAAATAACAAAAATAGCCAATCGAGGACACACTTCGAACTCCTTTCCTAGTACAATACAAGCAACACAATCACTTTCAAGACTAGTATAGAGACTTCCAAAAACAATGTTAACCAGAGTAGTACACAGGTGGCTGTCACAAATTGCTACAAGTAATACACTTGCTAAGATCAACAAGAAAAAAAGATTGATAAATTCCACAACTTAGACGATAAATGATATGAGTCAAGAAACATACAAGCACATCAACTTGTAACCACACTTCCTACCTCGAGAGAGTGACTCATGCTATGGGTCACCACACCTGGACTCTTCCACTAGCGGGGAGGACACCAGAAGCAAACAACTCACTACAACTTGCTTGTACTCCAAGCCCACTACCCTTCCCTTCTACAAACGCTCCTTCAAGTACCTTCAGATGCTATGACATGCCCAAATTGACGTTGAACTCCTCTTCATATAGGCCATGGAGAGCTTTGCATGGCTGGATTGCATGTACGGGTCGACCTGTACGCCATAAGATGAAAAGGACAGTGGCCAAGAATCCCCAAGGTGGTTGCTCAAAAGTGGGAGGCAACTTCCCACTATCAGGTACCACTATAAGGTAACTGCCAAGGTGGGGCCATCTACCTTGCAACTGCCCACCTCCCCTTTTTCCATCATTTACCCTTTGCCTCACCCTCTTTGAGCTTGTATGCACACATTATGATCCTGCAATATGGTTGGCCACTCCCTCCCTCTCGCATGTCACGACACAAGCAACCACCATCTACCTCTTGCCTGCCAAAATATGGATAGCCAACCCTTTGGTCTGGAGTAGCTCCCCTTCTCGCTTAATGTTACATAGGCAACCGACGAGAGGTGCCCAGAGGCGACCACCAAAGGGAGATGCCCAAGAGTGACCACCCGCGGGAAGTGCTTAGAGCTACCAACCGGGCGAGCGCGCAAGGACGACCACCCAAGGGTTGTACAATGTCTGCATGCTGCTCTCCTTCAAGGCATAAGCATGACGGAGTCCAGACCATATATTCCACTGGTTACAAAATACTCTTGCAACTTATGGGTGGAATTAGGATTGAGGAGATACACCCCCACAAAATATGTCCTTGATGCCATGAAGGTGGAAAGAAACAACCCTTCTTGATCTAGCTAGTGCATGCATGTGGATTCAAGAAGAGCGCATCTCTTCGATGGGCTTGTGTCACTCCCTTGAGTGGATGGGATGAGAAAGACATCGCTGTGTTGTCATTTCCATGCACATCTTGCTTGACTAGGTACTGGCAGTGCTTATTTGATGCCCAAAATGGGCATCAAAGGGGGTTTGGGCATCAAAGGATGTCCAACTTCTAGGTTTGGGCATCCTGAGGGATGCCCATGTTCAAGACTTGGGCATCCCCGACAGACACGTGGACACGCGCCAGACGCACGGACACAGAGACACACGGACACACGGACACGCGGACACGCGGACACGCACGGACACAGAGACACACGGACACACGGACACGCGGCAGACATAGAGACACACGGACACACGGACACGCGGCAGACACAGAGACACACGGACACACGGACACGCAGACACACGGACACCCGGCAGACACAGAGACACACGGACACGCGGCAGACACAGAGACACACAGACACACGGACACGCAGACACACGGACACGCGGCAGACACAGAGACACACGGACACGCGGCAGACACACGGACACGCGGCAGACACAGAGACACGCGGACACACAGACACGCGGACACACAGACACGCGGACACGCGGACACACAGACACGCGGACACACAGACACGCGGCAGACACGCGGCAGACACGCGGACACACAGACACGCGGACACACAGACACGCGGCAGACACGCGGCAGACACGCGGCAGACACGCGGCAGACACGCGGACACACAGACACGCGGCAGACACGCGGACACACAGACACACAGACACACGGACACACGGACACACGGACACACGGACACACGGACACACGGACACACGGACACACGGACACACGGACACACGGACACACGGACACACGGACACACGGACACACGGACACACAGAGACACAGAGACACAGAGACACGGACACGCAGACACACGGACACGCGGCAGACACAGAGACACACGGACACGCGGCAGACACAGAGACACACGGACACGCGGCAGACACAGAGACACACGGACACGCGGCAGACACAGAGACACACAGACACACGGACACGCAGACACACGGACACGCAGACACACGGACACGCGGCAGACACAGAGACACACGGACACGCGGCAGACACAGAGACACACAGACACACGGACACGCAGGCACACGGACACGCAGACACACGGACACAGAGACACACGGACACGCGGCAGACACAGAGACACACAGACACACGGACACGCAGACACACGGACACGCGGAAGACACAGAGACACACGGACACGCGGCAGACACACAGACACGCGGACACACAGACACGCGGACACACAGACACGCGGCAGACACGCAGACACGCGGACACGCAGACACGCGGACACACAGACACGCGGACACACAGACACGCGGCAGACACGCGGACACACAGACACGCGGCAGACACGCGGCAGACACAGACACGCGGACACACGGACACGCGGACACACGGACACGCGGACACACGGACACGCGGACACACGGACACGCGGACACACGGACACGCGGACACACGGACACGCGGACACACGGACACGCGGACACACGGACACGCGGACACGCGGACACGCGGACACACAGACACGCGGCGGACACACAGACACGCGGCGGACACACGGACACGCGGACACGCGGACACACGGACACGCGGACACACGGACACGCGGACACACGGACACGCGGACACGCGGACACACGGACACGCGGACACACAGACACACGGACACACAGACACGCGGCAGACACACGGACACACAGACACGCGGCGGACACACAGACACGCGGCGGACACACGGACACACGGACACGCGGACACGCGGACACGCGGCAGACACACGGACACGCGGCAGACACACGGACACGCGGAAGACACACGGACACGCGGCAGACACACGGACACGCGGCAGACACACGGACACGCGGCAGACACACGGACACGCGGCAGACACACGGACACGCGGACACGCGGCGGACACGCGGACACGCGGACACGCGGCGGACACGCGGACACGCGGACACGCGGACACGCGGCGGACACGCGGACACGCGGCGGACACACGGACACGCGGCAGACACACGGACACGCGGCGGACACGCGGCAGACACGCGGCGGACACACGGACACACGGACACGCGGCAGACACGCGGCAGACACACGGACACGCGGCAGACACACGGACACGCGGCAGACACACGGACACGCGGACACACAGACACGGACACGCGGCAGACACACGGACACGCGGCAGACACACGGACACGCGGCAGACACACGGACACGCGGACACACAGACACGCAGACGCGGCGGACACGCGGCGGACACGCGGACACGCGGCGGACACGCGGACACGCGGACACGCGGCGGACACGCGGACACGCGGCGGACACGCGGCGGACACGCGGCGGACACGCGGCGGACACGCGGACACGCGGCGGACACGCGGACACGCGAACACGCGGCGGACACGCGGCGGACACGCGGCGGACACGCGGCAGACACGCGGACACGCGGACACACAGACACGCGGCAGACACACGGACACACAGACACGCGGCGGACACACAGACACGCGGCGGACACACGGACACGCGGACACGCGGACACGCGGACACGCGGACACGCGGACACGCGGACACGCGGCAGACACACGGACACACGGCAGACACACGGACACGA
>CM035424.1:149794955-149797455 GCA_020310875.1 Ceratopteris richardii | reverse complement strand
CGGACACGCGGACACGCGGACACGCGGCGGACACACGGACACGCAGACGCGGCGGACACGCGGCGGACACGCGGACACGCGGCGGACACGCGGACACGCGGACACGCGGCGGACACGCGGCGGACACGCAGACACGCAGACACGCGGACACGCAGACACGCAGACACGCGGCGGACACGCGGACACACAGACAAACAGACACACAGACATACAGACACACAGACACACAGACACACAGACACACAGACACACAGACACACAGACAGACACACAGACACACAGACAGACACACAGACATACAGACAGACACACAGACACACAGACACACAGACAGACAGACACACAGACAGACAGACAGACACAGACACAGAGACACAGAGACACAGAGACAGACAGACACACAGACACACAGACACACAGACACACACAGACACACACAGACACACAGAGACACACAGACACACAGAGACACAGAGACACACAGAGACACACAGACACACAGACACACAGACACACAGACACACAGACAGACACACAGACACACAGACACACAGACAGACAGACAGACAGACACACAGACAGACACAGAGACACAGAGACACAGAGACACAGAGACACAGAGACACAGAGACACAGAGACACAGAGAGACAGAGAGACAGACACACACAGAGACACACAGAGACACACAGACACACAGAGACACAGAGACACACAGAGACACAGAGACACACAGACACACAGACACACAGACACACAGACACACAGACACACAGACACACAGACACACAGACACACAGACACACAGACACACAGACACACAGACACACAGACACACACACACACACACACACACACACACACACACACACAGACACACAGACACACACACAGACACACACAGACAGACAGACACACACACAGACAGACACACACACAGACACACAGACACACACACAGACACACAGACAGACACACACACAGACACACAGACACACACACAGACACACAGACACAACACACACAGACACACAGACACACAGACACACAGACACACAGACACACAGACACACAGACACACAGACACACAGACACACAGACACACAGACACACAGACACAGACACACAGACACACAGACAGACACACAGACAGACACACAGACAGACAGAGACACAGACACACAGACACACAGACAGACAGACAGACAGACACAGACACAGAGACACAGAGACACACAGACAGACAGACAGACACAGAGACACACAGACACACAGACACACAGACACACAGACACACAGACACACAGACACACAGACACACAGACACGCGGCGGAAACACGCACACACGGGCACGCGGCGGACACACGGACACACGGACACGCGGCAGACACACGGACACGCGGACACACAGACGCGGCGGACACACGGCGGACACGCGGGGGACACACGGACACACGGACACGCGGACACACGGACACGCGGCAGACACACGGACACACACGGACACACGGACACACGGACACGCGGACACACGGACACGCGGCAGACACACGGACACGCGGCAGACACACGGACACGCGGACACGCGGACACGCGGCGGACACACGGACACGCAGACGCGGCGGACACGCGGCGGACACGCGGACACGCGGACACGCGGCGGACACGCGGACACGCAGACACGCAGACACGCGGCGGACACGCGGACACACAGACAAACAGACACACAGACACACAGACACACAGACACACAGACACACAGACACACAGACACACAGACACACAGACACACAGACACACACACAGACAGACACACAGACACACAGACACACAGACACACAGACACACAGACACACAGACAGACACAGACACAGAGACACAGAGACACAGAGACAGACAGACACAGACACAGAGACACACAGAGACACACAGACACACACAGACACACAGAGACACACAGAGACACACAGAGACACACAGACACACAGAGACACACAGACACACAGACACACAGACACACAGACACACAGACACACAGACACACAGACACACAGACACACAGACACACAGACACACAGACACACAGACAGACACACAGACAGACACACAGACATACACACAGACATACACACATACACACAGACACACAGACACAGAGACACAGAGACACACACAGAGACACAGACAGAGACACAGACACAGACACAGACACAGACACAGACACAGACACAGACACAGACACAGACACAGACACAGACACAGACACAGACACAGACACAGACACAGACACAGACACAGACACAGACACAGACACAGACACAGACACAGACACAGACACAGACACAGACACAGACACAGACACAGACACAGACACAGACACAGACACAGACACAGACACAGACACAGACACAGACACAGACACAGACACAGACACAGACACAGACACAGACACAGACACAGACACAGACACAGACACAGACACAGACACAGACACAGACACA
>CM035424.1:149759125-149767455 GCA_020310875.1 Ceratopteris richardii | reverse complement strand
AGACACAGACACAGACAAGACACAGACACAGACACAGACACAGACACAGACACAGACACAGACACAGACACAGACACAGACACAGACACGACCAGACACAGACACAGACACAGACACAGACACAGACACAGACACAGACACAGACACAGACACAGACACAGACACAGACACAGACACAGACACAGACACAGACACAGACACAGACACAGACACAGACACAGACACAGACACAGACACAGACACAGACACAGACACAGACACAGACACAGACACAGACACAGACACAGACACAGACACAGACACAGACACAGACACAGACACAGACACAGACACAGACACAGACACAGACACAGACACAGACACAGACACAGACACAGACACAGACACAGACACAGACACAGACACAGACACAGACACAGACACAGACACAGACACAGACACAGACACAGACACAGACACAGACACAGACAAGACACAGACACAGACACAGACACAGACACAGACACAGACACAGACACAGACACAGACACAGACACAGACACAGACACAGACACAGACACAGACACAGACACAGACACAGACACAGACACAGACACAGACACAGACACAGACACAGACACAGACACAGACACAGACACAGACACAGACACAGACACAGACACAGACACAGACACAGACACAGACACAGACACAGACACAGACACAGACACAGACACAGACACAGACACAGACACAGACACAGACACAGACACAGACACAGACACAGACACAGACACAGACACAGACAGGCGCGCGGGCACACACAGACACACAGACACACAGACAGACGCGCAGACAGGCGCGCGGGCACACACAGACACACAGACACACAGACAGACGCGCAGACAGGCGCGCGGGCACACACAGACAGACGCGCAGACAGGCGCGCGGGCACACACAGACAGACGCGCAGACAGGCGCGCGCGGGCGCGGGCGCGGGCGCGGGCGCGGGCACGGGCACGGGCGCGGGCGCGGGCGCGGGCGCGGGCGCGGGCGCGGGCGCGGGCGCGGGCGCGGGCGCGGGCACGGGCACGGGGCGGGCCACGGGCACGGGCACGGGCACGGGCACGGGCACGGGCACGGGCACGGGCACGGGCACGGGCACGGGCACGGGCACGGGCACGGGCACGGGCACGGGCACGGGCACGGGCACGGGCACGGGCACGGGCACGGGCACGGGCACGGGCACGGGCACGGGCACGGGCACGGGCACGGGCACGGGCACGGGCACGGGCACGGGCACGGGCACGGGCACGGGCACGGGCACGGGCACGGGCACGGGCACGGGCACGGGCACACAGGCACAGGCACACAGGCACACAGGCACACAGGCACACAGGCACACAGGCACACAGGCACAGGCACAGGCACACAGGCACACAGGCACACAGGCACACAGGCACACAGGCACACAGGCACACAGGCACACAGGCACAGGCACACAGACACACAGGCACAGGCACAGACACACAGGCACAGGCACAGACACACAGGCACAGGCACAGGCACACAGGCACAGGCACACAGGCACAGGCACACAGACGCACAGGCACACAGGCACAGGCACACAGACACACAGACACACAGGCACACAGGCACAGACGCACAGACGCACAGACACACAGGCACAGGCACAGGCACAGGCACAGGCACAGGCACAGGCACAGGCACAGGCACAGGCACAGGCGCAGGCGCACAGGCGCACAGGCGCACAGGCGCACAGGCGCACAGGCGCACAGGCGCACAGGCGCACAGGCGCACAGGCGCACAGGCGCACAGGCGCACAGGCGCACAGGCGCACAGACGCACAGACGCACAGACGCACAGACGCACAGGCGCACAGGCGCACAGACGCACAGACGCACAGGCACAGGCACAGGCACAGGCACAGGCACAGGCACAGGCACAGGCACAGGCACAGGCACAGGCACAGGCACAGGCACAGGCACAGGCACAGGCACAGGCACAGGCACAGGCACAGGCACAGGCACAGGCACAGGCACAGGCACAGGCACAGGCACAGGCACAGGCACAGGCACAGGCACAGGCACAGGCACAGGCACAGGCACAGGCACAGGCACAGGCACAGGCACAGGCACAGGCACAGGCACAGGCACAGGCACAGGCACAGGCACAGGCACAGGCACAGGCACAGGCACAGGCACAGGCACAGGCACAGGCACACAGGCACACAGGCACACAGGCACACAGGCACACAGGCACACAGGCACACAGGCACAGACGCACAGACGCACAGACGCACAGACGCACAGACGCACAGACGCACAGACGCACAGACGCACAGGCACAGGCACAGACGCACAGGCACACAGGCACAGACGCACAGGCACACAGGCACAGACGCACAGACGCACAGACGCACAGACGCACAGACGCACAGACACACAGACACACAGACACAGGCACACGCACAAGGCACAGGCACACAGGCACACAGGCACAGGCACAGGCACAGGCACAGGCACACAGGCACAGGCACAGGCACACAGGCACACAGGCACACAGGCACACAGGCACACAGGCACACAGGCACAGGCACACAGAGGCACAGGCACAGGCACACAGAGGCACAGGCACAGGCACACAAAGGCACAGGCACAGGCACACAGAGGCACAGGCACAGGCACAGGCACACAGAGGCACAGGCACAGGCACAGGCACACAGAGGCACAGGCACAGGCACAGGCACAGACGCACAGACGCACAGACGCACAGACGCACAGGCGCACAGACGCAGAGGCACAGGCACAGGCACAGGCAGAGGCACACAGGCACAGGCACACAGGCACAGGCACACAGGCACACAGGCACAGGCACACAGGCACACAGGCACACAGGCACAGGCACACAGGCACAGGCACAGGCACACAGGCACAGGCACAGGCACACAGGCACAGGCACAGGCACAGGCACAGGCAGGCACACAGGCACAGGCACAGGCACACAGGCACAGGCACAGGCACAGGCACAGGCACAGGCGCACAGGCGCACAGGCGCACAGGCGCACAGGCGCACAGGCGCACAGGCACAGGCGCACAGGCACAGGCACACAGGCGCACAGGCACAGGCACACAGGCACACAGGCACACAGGCACACAGGCACACAGGCGCACAGGCACACAGGCACACAGGCACACAGGCGCACAGGCACACAGGCGCACAGGCACACAGGCGCACAGGCGCACAGGCGCACAGGCACACAGGCGCACAGGCACACAGGCGCACAGGCACAGGCACACAGGCACAGGCACACAGGCACAGCACAGGCGACACAGGCACACAGGCCGCAGGCACAACAGGCACAGGCACAGGCACACAGGCGCACAGGCACAGGCACACAGGCGCACAGGCACAGGCACAGGCACACAGGCACAGGCACACAGGCACAGGCACAGGCACACAGGCACACAGGCACACAGGCACAGGCACAGGCACACAGGCACACAGGCACAGGCACATGCACAGGCACAGGCACACAGGCACACAGGCACAGGCACAGGCGCAGGCACAGGCGCACAGGCACAGGCGCACAGGCGCACAGGCACAGGCGCACAGGCGCACAGGCGCACAGGCACACAGGCACAGACACACAGGCACAGACACACAGGCACAGACACACAGGCACAGGCACCACAGGCACAGGCACACAGGCACAGGCACAGGCACACAGGCACAGGCACACAGGCACAGGCACAGGCACAGGCACAGGCACACAGGCACAGGCACAGGCACAGGCACAGGCACAGGCACAGGCACAGGCACACAGGCGCACAGGCACAGGCGCACAGGCACAGGCACAGGCACAGGCACAGGCACACAGGCACAGGCACAGGCACAGGCACAGGCACAGGCACAGGCACAGGCACAGGCACAGGCACAGGCACAGGCACAGGCACAGGCACAGGCACAGGCACAGGCACAGGCACAGGCACAGGCACAGGCACAGGCACAGGCACAGGCGCACAGGCACAGGCACAGGCACACAGGCACAGGCACAGGCACACAGGCACACAGGCACAGGCACACAGGCACAGGCACAGGCACAGGCACAGGCACAGGCACACAGGCACACACGCACAGGCACAGGCGCAGGCACAGGCACACACGCACAGGCACAGGCGCACAGGCGCACAGGCACAGGCGCACAGGCGCACAGGCGCACAGACACACAGGCACAGACACACAGGCACAGACACACAGGCACAGACACACAGGCACAGACACACAGGCACACAGGCACAGGCACACAGGCACAGGCACACAGGCACAGGCACACAGGCACACAGGCACAGGCACACAGGCGCACAGGCGCACAGGCGCACAGGCGCACAGGCGCACAGGCGCACAGGCGCACAGGCGCACAGGCGCACAGGCGCACAGGCGCACAGGCACAGGCGCACAGGCGCACAGGCAGGCGCACAGGCAGGCGCAGGCAGGCGCAGGCACAGGCACAGGCACAGGCACAGGCACAGGCACAGGCACAGGCACAGGCAGGCGCAGGCACAGGCAGGCGCAGGCACAGGCAGAGGCGCACAGGCACAGGCACACAGGCACACAGGCGCACAGGCGCACAGGCGCACAGGCGCACAGGCGCACCGGCGCACAGGCACACAGGCGCACAGGCACAGGCACACAGGCACAGGCACACAGGCGCACAGGCACAGGCACACAGGCACAGGCAAGGCACACAGGCACACAGGCGCACAGGCACACAGGCACACAGGCGCACAGGCGCACAGGCGCACAGGCACACAGGCGCACAGGCGCACAGGCGCACAGGCACAGCACAGGCACAAGCACAGGCACAGGCACTAGGCACAGGCACAGGCACAGGCACAGGCACAGGCACAGGCACAGAGGCGCACAGGCGCAGGCACAGGCACAGGCACAGGCACAGGCACAGGCACAGGCACAGGCACAGGCACAGGCACAGGCACAGGCGCACAGGCACAGGCACAGGCACAGGCACAGGCGCAGGCACAGGCGCACAGGCACAGGCACAGGCACAGGCACAGGCACAGGCACAGGCACAGGCGCAGGCGCAGGCACAGGCACAGGCACAGGCACAGGCGCACAGGCGCACAGGCGCACAGGCGCACAGGCGCACAGTGCGCACAGGCGCACAGGCGCACAGGCGCACAGGCGCCCAGGCGCACAGGCGCACAGGCGCACAGGCGCACAGGCGCACAGGCGCACAGGCGCAGGCACAGGCGCACAGGCGCACAGGCGCACAGGCGCACAGGCGCACAGGCGCACAGGCGCACAGGCGCACAGGGCACCAGGCGCACAGGCGCACAGGCACAGGCGCACAGGCGCACAGGCGCACAGGCGCACAGGCGCACAGGCGCACAGGCGCACAGAGGCACAGGCGCACAGAGGCACAGGCGCACAGAGGCACAGGCGCACAGGCGCACAGAGGCACAGGCACAGGCACACAGGCACAACAGGCACACAGGCACACAGGCACACAGGCACACAGGCACACAGGCACACAGGCACAGGCGCACAGGCGCAGAGGCGCACAGGCACAGAGGCGCACAGGCGCACAGGCACACAGGCGCACACACAGGCGCACAGGCACAGGCACACAGGCGCACAGGCGCACAGGCGCACAGGCGCACAGGGCACAGGCACAGGCACAGGCACAGGCACAGGCCACAGGCACAGGCACAGGCACAGGCACAGGCACAGGCACAGGCACAGGGCACAGGCACAGGCACAGGCACCAGGCACAGGCACAGGCACAGGCACAGGCACAGGCACAGGCACAGGCACAGGCACAGGCACAGGCCACAGGCACAGGCACAGGCACAGGCACAGGCCACAGGCACAGGCACAGGCACAGGCACAGGCACAGGCACAGGCGCACAGGGCACAGGCGCACAGGCACAGGCGCACAGGCACAGGCACAGGCACAGGCGCAGGCACAGGCACAGGCGCACAGGCACAGGCACAGGCGCACAGGCACAGGCGCACAGGCACAGGCACAGGCGCACAGGCACAGGCACAGGCGCACAGGCGCACAGGCGCACAGGCGCACAGGCACACAGGCGCACAGGCACACAGGCGCACAGGCACACAGGCACACAGGCGCACAGGCGCACAGGCGCACAGGCGCACAGGCACAGGCACAGGCACAGGCACAGGCACAGGCACAGGCACAGGCACAGGCACACGCGCACAGGCACAGGCACAGGCACAGGCACAGGCACAGGCACAGGCACAGGCACACAGGCACACAGGCGCACAGGCACAGGCACAGGCACAGGCACACAGGCGCACAGGCACACAGGCGCACAGGCACAGGCACAGGCACAGGCACAGGCACACAGGCACAGGCGCACAGGCGCAGGCGCAAGGCGCAGGCGCAGGCGCAGGCGCACAGGCGCAGGCGCACAGGCACACAGACACAGGCGCACAGGCACGCAGGCACACAGGCACGCAGGCACACAGGCGCACAGGCACGCAGGCACACAGGCAACACAGGCACAGGCACAGGCACAGGCACAGGCACAGGCACACAGGCACACAGGCACAGGCACAGGCACACAGGCACACAGGCACAGGCACACAGGCACAGGCACAGGCACAGGCACAGGCACAGGCACAGGGCACAGGCACAGGCACAGGCACAGGCACAGGCACAGGCACAGGCACAGGCACAGGCACAGGCACAGCACAGGCACAGGCACAGGCACAGGCACAGGCCACAGGCACAGGCACAGGCAACAGGCACAGGCACAGGCACAGGCACAGGCACAGGCACAGGCACAGGCACAGGCACAGGCACAGGCACAGGCACAGGCACAGGCACAGGCACAGGCACAGGCACAGGCACAGGCACAGGCACAGGCACAGGCACAGGCACAGGCACAGGCACAGGCACAGGCACAGGCACAGGCACAGGCACAGGCACAGGCACAGGCACAGGCACAGGCACAGGCACAGGCACAGGCACAGGCACAGGCACAGGCACAGGCACAGGCACAGGCACAGGCACAGGCACAGGCACAGGCACAGGCACAGGCACAGGCACAGGCACAGGCACAGGCACAGGCACAGGCACAGGCACAGGCACAGGCACAGGCACAGGCACAGGCACAGGCACAGGCACAGGCACAGGCACAGGCACAGGCACAGGCACAGGCACAGGCACAGGCACAGGCACAGGCACAGGCACAGGCACAGGCACAGGCACAGGCACAGGCACAGGCACAGGCACAGGCACAGGCACAGGCACAGGCACAGGCACAGGCACAGGCACAGGCACAGGCACAGGCACAGGCACAGGCACAGGCACAGGCACAGGCACAGGCACAGGCACAGGCACAGGCACAGGCACAGGCACAGGCACAGGCACAGGCACAGGCACAGGCACAGGCACAGGCACAGGCACAGGCACAGGCACAGGCACAGGCACAGGCACAGGCACAGGCACAGGCACAGGCACAGGCACAGGCACAGGCACAGGCACAGGCACAGGCACAGGCACAGGCACAGGCACAGGCACAGGCACAGGCACAGGCACAGGCACAGGCACAGGCACAGGCACAGGCACAGGCACAGGCACAGGCACAGGCACAGGCACAGGCACAGGCACAGGCACAGGCACAGGCACAGGCACAGGCACAGGCACAGGCACAGGCACAGGCACAGGCACAGGCACAGGCACAGGCACAGGCACAGGCACAGGCACAGGCACAGGCACAGGCACAGGCACAGGCACAGGCACAGGCACAGGCACAGGCACAGGCACAGGCACAGGCACAGGCACAGGCACAGGCACAGGCACAGGCACAGGCACAGGCACAGGCACAGGCACAGGCACAGGCACAGGCACAGGCACAGGCACAGGCACAGGCACAGGCACAGGCACAGGCACAGGCACAGGCACAGGCACAGGCACAGGCACAGGCACAGGCACAGGCACAGGCACAGGCACAGGCACAGGCACAGGCACAGGCACAGGCACAGGCACAGGCACAGGCACAGGCACAGGCACAGGCACAGGCACAGGCACAGGCACAGGCACAGGCACAGGCACAGGCACAGGCACAGGCACAGGCACAGGCACAGGCACAGGCACAGGCACAGGCACAGGCACAGGCACAGGCACAGGCACAGGCACAGGCACAGGCACAGGCACAGGCACAGGCACAGGCACAGGCACAGGCACAGGCACAGGCACAGGCACAGGCACAGGCACAGGCACAGGCACAGGCACAGGCACAGGCACAGGCACAGGCACAGGCACAGGCACAGGCACAGGC
>CM035424.1:149499125-149751625 GCA_020310875.1 Ceratopteris richardii | reverse complement strand
GGTGGTGGTCACTTCTTCATGCACTACCGTACGGTAGACGGGCGAAGAATTCAATGTAAGCAGTCCGCTGTTAATGCTCACCATGTATGCATTGAGAGACAATGTGACTATGAAACCTACTATTACAGCAAAGAGGGTGAGATGTGAGGGTGAGATGTGTAGCCATGAAGATTTAACATTAGTCCAAATTCCTCTATACAAATTTCATACCTTCAATGAGGGGTCTCACATGCTTTGAAATCTCATGTCCCATTTGATTTTTGACCAACTTGAAAAATCACCTTCTTGCAAGCACACAATCTTATCAAATATCGGATTCCTCTCCTTCAAGATGAGTCTTTTGAATGGAGATTACTATTATATTGTACTAATTTGATATCTTGCCTTTCCTAAGAAAGAGCATAGCTTCTAAGGAGAACCCAACCTTGGTAAAGTGGCTTTAGGTTGGGATCCCTTCAATCAAAACTTCTTGGCTTTTGGCATGTTCCTACTTCTATAGATGTACTACTTCCTACTTCTATACCTTTGCACTTGTCATCCTCTTGATGTAGTAGTTTTATTATGCATGTACTAGAGGAAAACACCAAGTGTGATGGTATCCTTCCCAATGAAATATGATGATTAACTCATATAACTCCATGTTTTTACCATTTTCTAGTGATCACTCGCTTCAACAATATGAAACTTGGTGATGGGAATCGGGAAGCTTTGTATCTTTTTAAGGAAGCACTTTCTTCTTGATGTGAGAAATGTGGGCCATGGATTCCTTTCATTGATTTCAAAGAAAATTATTTGGACAAGTTCCAATGATTTTTCAATGACAATTTGAATATTTTTTCAATGGAAAATGTTTTTGAACAAAAGGTTTTTTAATTTCATCGAAAATATGTTTAAGAGAGAAAGCTTTCAATCGAAAAAAATTTCAATAAAAAATATTTTAAACTAAAAAATTTTTAGATTGAAAATTTTTAGATTTTATATTGAAAATATTCTATATTCAAAATATTTTAGATCGGAAACATTTGAGATTGAAAATGTTTTAGATTTTATTTTATTCATCTTTGAGATTGTGTGAGATTGTGTATGATCAAGCTGTTCATTCAAATTTTATGAAGATGGATGATAAACAATGTAGACTCAATTCTTTTAATGATCTTCCTTAGAATGAAATCTCTAATGCCTTTCATGTTAAGAGGCTTACACATTTCTCTTGAAAGTGTGCCTAACTTACCAACTCAGCATTCATCCAAGACAAGATTTCAATGTCAAGACTGAGAAGGTGAATTGTGGTTGGAGGTCGATTCTTCCATATTCACCCCATTGTTTTTAAGCTACATGAGCTTTGCGGCTTCATCCTCCGTTTTATCTTTTTGGGTGAAGAGATACCATCATGGGTATGAAGATAACACTCATCTCCTCTTCTCTTTCTCAATGAGTGTTTCTTTATGGTAGTGTGTCTGAGAGCATCTCAAGATGGATAGCCTGATTGAACGGAAACAAGATTTGTTGAGTGATGCTATTGGTTGCCCTTTGGAACGTGATTAGAAGGGAAGCCATGTGGAAAATTTTGAAAAAAAAGGTATGTCCCTAAGTTTGGCAGTACGTCAAGTGAGTAGTCCAAAGAGACCTCCCTTAACCTCTTGACTAGAAGGATTAGGAACATCAAGCATTCCCCCTTCAAGCATCACAAAGTCTTCATTAAGCTAAGCAGTTGTGGTCAAAGGGCTTCTACATTTGTAAAGACCTTCGAAGAGGGTGCAACCTATTGATTACTCTACGCTCTAATTGGCAATGTCTTTCTAAAGAAGCCTCTTAAAAATGTATGCATACGACAAGAGAAACACATAGATTGAGTGGACCTCCCTATAACACAACCACCCAACTTTGGACCCTCCAACCTTATTCCTCAAGTACATGCATCCAAGAAACTTTATTTGGATTTACCCGAATACAATAGCTCATAATTATCTTTATTTTTGAAAGAGGAAGTTTGGCATTAGCCTTCTCTCCTGCACTTTGATTAAAATAAAAGAAAACAACAGTATAGATGAACGGGCCTAGCACCCATGGGACCCTCTGAATCCCAGCAAGCAGGGGAAGAACATACAAGGTTAGAGGCCCAAGTCCTTCTAACCTGGGTGACCCACAAGCGTAAGAGAACTCTTGTTCCTAAAGATAAGCATGGCCCATGAGGCCTCACTATTACACCAAGCTTTGATAAGCCATTTAGCAACCAACTTGTTTGCCATGCCCTAAATGTCCAAAATGCTCAAACCCCCACGATCCTTTTGGTTAATACAGGTAGACCATTTAATTTTGGGGACACCACTTCTGTTGGGGTCACTAGTCTAGAGAAAGTTTCTGTAGATCCTTTCCAATTTTATAATCTCTTAATCCTTGAGTCTCCAACAGGAGAGAAAGTAAATAGTAGATGAGATAAGGAATGTATTAATTACCATGGCATGCCCTGCTAGGTTGATATGCATATCTTTTCAATAGACCAGCTTGTTATTGAGCTTAGAGAGGACCCAATTCCATCGTTGGTCCATCGAAATGCAAAATCCCATTTGAATACCTAATAGGCAGAAGATTTGTCCCCTAGGGATCATTTGACATCCCTGGTCAACTAGGAATTGGGGCAGAACTCTGGTAATGGCTCTGAAGGTAGTCTTAGAGTGGTTAATTTTGGATCCTGAAGCCACACAAAATGTGTCCAGGCATCTCCAAAAGGTATCAATACTGGTCATGTTGTTATGCACGAAAGCATTCGTGTCATTTGCAAAAAGTCTCATGATCATCTGGCCATGGTTGAGAGGGAGTGAAAGACCCTGAATATGGATTCTATAGCTCATAATTATCTTTCTCAAACATCCATGTTTTACATTAACTTTTTCTTTTTCTTTTTCTAGTTGTGCAGAAACATGGACCTCAATTTGCATAGAAGTGAGGATCTAAATGATGTCCAAGCTAGTACCATGGATTTACCTAAGAATGGGCACCATGGACAATCGGTATGGAGCATTCTTCATGTCTTACAATCTCAAGTTTTCAGACTACTCTTTTTCTCTCATAAGACAATCATAAAACGTGAATCAAAATTAATGACGATTGTCTAAGTCAACTCTAGCATGCCCTATATTTACTAGTATTAAGGATGCTTCAAAATTAATGTGTCCTCCAGACTTGATGCTTGCATCATCTTCTATTTATTTTTTTTAGGTATTATATTGCAATTATAATGTATTTTCAGACAGGATTAAGTTTGAAAAGATTTAGTTGTCTTAAGCTGCACTTGAATGATGTGATTGTATCTTATTAGCACCTTGGACATCACCATATCATAGTACATAAATCCTTCTATACGATTCACTTATCATTGAATAAATTCATGGCATGTAATATCATTGAGTTCCTCAATAAAAATTCCTAACTATTCTTCTATTAACTGAAGCATATGAAAAGATTTCAATAAACTTTGCCACACCTTATATAATTTTGTACCATTTTAATCCGTGAAGTTTTCAGTACCAACTAACTAAAGTTAAATCACAAAAGTGAAAAGACAATAATCAGCCAGTTTTAATTGATCTCATTAGAAAGGAATATGTGCCTACTTCTAGCTTATTTTTGCAAATATGCAGAGAATTCAATTTTACTCCTATTTTGTAGTTCTGGTTTTTTTTGTATTTGATTTAATTGTAATTAAAAACACCACTTTTTTCATTTTTTGCATCCCTTGGATTTTCAATTTAAGTGTGAAAATCCCTAGGGTTCACTTTTCATACTCTACATGTGAAGCATGAATCTCTATGTACCACTATACACATTGGCTATGTTGACAATCATAAGTCTATCTTGGGGGTAGTTAAGAAACATTCTAGAATCTACTTGATGCGCGTAAGAGCTCAATTCTTGGGTTCCAACTTAGACTAAATTTAGAGAACTGTGAGAAACATTTAATTGTGGTAGCTTGTGTGAGAATCATAGAGAGGGTCCATTTTCTTCATGTTGGAATTTGGAGTCTCACCATCAACAATAGAAAATCCCATCACAGAGCGAGAGATATCTAAAGAAGCCTTACAAGTTTATACAAACATTTTTTTAAAAACGTGGGAGTGTTCTACATGAAGAACTATAAGAGGAACTTCAGCACAATAAAGGCTTAAACTTTAAGGTATTCTTTATTAAAGGTTCGCTTCATTGACTCAAAAACAAGCATTAGAAATTCCAAACACTTAGTAAAAGCATTATGGAAATTTTCAATGCATTCATCAAGAAGTTAAAGAAAAGAAACTACCAAGCTTGAAGGTTTAGAGCTAGTAATTTGTTCATGGGAAAAGGCCCATGGGCCCTATTATAAAATTGTTACAGGAAACGGAGAGAACAAATAAAGTGAAGAAAGAGATATAATAAATATATTTATCCCCCTCCCAATCCATTCATAATTCTATGCAATTATAGAAGTGTTTTACACCTCTAAAAAGGTATGGGAATCTATTGAATGAATCTGCTTCACTTAATCTAGGAAGATAAAGCTGAAGAATAAGATAGATAATTTTAGCAAACCTTAACATCAAAGTATATAAAATTTCATTTTAAAGGTGAAGGATACTACAATTAATTTATAACCATAAGATGTGCATTATACGAGAACAATTTAGTATCCTACACACGAAATGGGCTAAGAGAAGATGAAAAAAGAAACTATAAGAAGTACTTCAAAATCTCCAAGATCCGAGATCTTGAATTCTTCTCCAAGCTTGTTCTTGATTTTTTCTAATGCTTGCTTCATTATTCCTTGTAAGAATAAGGTCATCTACATATATGCAAATGTAGACAACCTCATCACCCTCCTTCTTCATATATAATGATGAGTCGGCATCACTTTGCTTATAGCCATACTTGGCCAAATATTCCACTAATCTTTGATTCCATGCTCTTGGTGCTTGCTTCACACCATAAAGAGCCTTATTTAACTTGCACACATGATGTGGATACCTTTGAGCTTCAAAGCCTTTGGGTTTCTCCACAAAAATAGTCTCCTCTAGGTCACCGTTTAAGAAGGCATTCTTCACATCTAGTTAATGGATCCTCCAACTCTTTGAGGATGCGATTGCAATGAGAGTTTCTTCATATTTGCTTGCATCCTCAAAACAATTAGGCTCTTCACATGCAACTACTTGAATCATATATGCATAGTGTTTAGCAATGAAAGAGTCATAACTTAATCGCTGAACATGATATCTTTCTCTTGTTGAACTTCTTCTCTCTTGAGGGGCTAGAATGAATCTCTTTCTTCTTTCTTTTGATGTCTTCACACTTGGAGTTTCTATTTTTTTCAACCTCTCCCTCACTGCTACTATCCATGTCTGTCACAAGATTGCACTCATAATCCTTTTCCTCCATGCCTTTGCTTTTTGTAGAACTTCCTTCACTTGAAGAAGGCTTGCGTCTCAACCTTCCTTTCCATGGAGATATGTGGCTGCCCTCTGATGTTGTTCTTGAAGTTAAAGGACCAAAAATTTCCACACTTTCTTGGTCTCCTACATGTCTCCTTTCAGCATCATGTATGTAATCTGTAATGAATCTTTCACACCATATCATGGCAACAATTCATCAAAGATAACATCTCCAGATACCTTTAGCTCTTTGGTTTTAGGATCATAGCATCTAAAACCCTTTTGCTCTCTTGAATACACAATAAAAATGCATCGTTCAACTTTTGCTTCAAGTTTATGCCTCAGTTCATAAGGCACATGCACATAACATACACAACCAAATATTTTGAGATGAGATAGATCTGGTTTCTTACTGTACCATGCTTCATATGGACTTAAATCATGTACACCTGAAGTGGGGCATCTATTCATGATGTATATGGTTGTACTTGGTGTGTCTTGTCAATAAGAGTTGGGCACATTCATCTCATTGAGCATTGATCTTGCCATTTCAACTATGTGTCTATATTTCTTCTCTCTGCAATCCCATTTTGATGAGGTATATACCTACATGTATATTGTCTCTTGACACCATTATGACTTAGAAATTCAGAAAATTCCTTGGAGAACTATTCTCCCCCTCCATCAAATCTAAGGATCTTAATGTACATGCCTATTTCCTTTTCAACAAGTGCATTGAAAACTTTAAAGTGACCAAAAACTTCAACTTTTGACTTCATAGAATACAACCATCATTCTCGTATGATCATCAATGAAGATAACAAAGTACCAATTACCTCCCAATGAGGGTTCTTTGGTTGGTCCCCATATGTCAGTGTGGATGAGGTCCAATGGAAACCTTCTTCTTTATGCACTCTTTTTGAATGGAAGCCTTGCTTGTGTCTCGAATTGACATGCTTCATACAAGTGTTGCATACTTTGAGATTGGAAATTCAGAAGACCACTTACCACACCTCTTCTTTGCATATCCTTCAATTTTTGAAGGTTTATGTGGCCAATCCTCTTGTGCCACAAATCCACCTCAGCTATTTACTTGATGCCAACTGTCAAATAGACTGTATGTGATGATGATGGTTTTACCTCCATGATGAACAATTTTCCTTCCTTCTTTCCTTTAGCTATCAGCTTGTAGCCTTGATCGGGGTCTTCCACAAAACATCCTTTGTTGTTGAACTTGACTATATATCCTCTTTCAACCATCTATCCAACTGATACTAGATTCTTTGTGATTGTCGGTACATGTAACACATCTTTAAGACACTTTTCATTCTGATTTTCATCTAAAGGAACATCAACTATATGTATGATTTTATGCTCGGTGTCATCCTTTGTTTCTACATGCCCTTGTATGCTTGGTTCATACAAATTACAAAACATTTCCCTATTGCAACTCATGTGATTTGAACATCCACTATCAATGTACCATGTGGTTTCCATGCCTTCTCTTCTACTTTCTTTGCATCATGGCTAAGGGATTATCATTTTGTGATGCATTTGAAGTATTCTCATACTTACCTTGATTCGTTTTATGGCCTCCTTGGTTGTTCTTTGAGTAATAGTCCCTTGTAAAGTGGTCTCGCTTGCCACAGTTGTAGCATGCCTTTGTGTAGTCCCTTCCTTGATATTGACATCCTCTTCCTCTAGTTCTTCCTCTTCCCCTTCCTCCATAGCTTTGAATCATTTTGTCTTGATCATTGCTTGATCTTCCTCTAGCTTTGCCTTGTACATTGTGTCCACCTCTCTTTCCTTTGCCTTTACTTGCATAAAAGACTTGGGCTTCATTGCCCTTTGAATGACCTCCATTGAGGTTCATTTCCTTAGTCACCATGAGTGTGAATAATTGCTCAAATTATGTTAATAAGTCCCTCACATATAGTGAAGTGGTGAATGGCCTCCATTTGTCATCATCCTTTAGCCCATTCAATCTATGAACTGCCAAATCATCATCATTGATGGAGCTACCTATTGATCCTAAGGCATCCGCAGTTCCTTTTACCTTGAGGATATAATCATTGATTCTGCTATTTGAAGTGTTTCTTAAGTTGTTCAACTCATTCTTGAGTTAAATCTTTTGTGCCTTTGTGGAGGTGGAGTATAATCTCTCCAAGGCCTCCCACGGTTTCTTGGATGAGACCAAGTCTTGGATATGACCAATCATGCTATTAATAATGTCTTGAGATAAGAGGAATATGACTCTTCTATCTCTTTCAATCCACTCATCCACTTCATTTTCTTGGCCTTGAGTGAGTGGCTCTGCATATTGACGCTAGACTCAGCTCCACTAACTAATCCCCATAGTCCATTGCCCATGAGGAAATTGCTAACTCAAAATTTCCAAGGTTGGTAGTTTCCTTTCTCCAAATTCTCTATTTGGGTAGCATACTCGGCCATTGCTTAGGAATTTATGCTTCCTAAGCTTCTTTTGAGTGTGACCGAGTAGGAGACAAGTTCAAAATTATTAGCTTCTTGTAGTTTTTTCCCTTGGTATGTATTAAGGAGCTAGCTGCAAGTCCAGTTTTGGATATTGATGTAGCTTACCAATCTTCTATAAGTCATTTCCTAAGAGCTTTACTAGCTTTAGATAGTTGCCTTGACTTCTTTAAAGAGCCCCAAATGCTTTGAAGTGTTCTGATACCACTGTAAGGGGAATGATTTAACATCCCTATGCAGCCTTGGAAGGTTTTGGGCCCTCATAAGTTGTTTTCCAAAGTGACCCCCAGTCACTGTTATGAATCTAATGCAAACTTCAGATCTGGAAAAATAATGAAAATTTCAAGAATGAAAGTCTCCGCTATCCATATCACTTTAAAACACTTGATTTGAATACTCCAATAGGGAGAATATACCTCTGCAAGTTAAACTAGTTGTCGACACTGCTGTCTGGCTATATGTAGAGACACACCTTTACTATTTACAACTTTACTCAGAGATCACTTGGAGCATAGTCAAAAAATTCACACCACATTGAAAAGATTCTATAAACAATCGTATGCATGTCAAATCACTTAAAATGGATATCGGAAGAAGGTGTTACAACCAAAACAAAATAGTGCTGGAAACTAGCTCACTTCTCAAAGAGGTAGTGAGCAATGGCTAACTATAGAGAAGAATAAGATATCAAAGTAACTAGCTAAGCACAAGGGGCTATGTATAGCAACTTTCTTACTCTCTATACTAACTCTAGGAAGAGAGTAGAGGTCATTGACCCTTTTCTTGATTTGATTCATACATATATAGGCTGTCCAAAAGTGCTCCTATAATTTTGCAAGAATCTCTTAATCAGCCTCTTTATCATTCCTGGTAAGCTATATTTTAGGAAAGTGATTGAGGCTTCTTGATAGCTGAAACTCCTGATATGGAACCTCTAATTAATAGGCCCACTTGTCATCTATGCCTCCCAAACTTAATCTATGATCTAGGCAAATATTTGGAACTCTTCTGTGGCAGAACATGTGAGGAGATGGTTGGATACACTCCAAAGATGAGGTGGTGTTGCAAAAATCTTGCTCTACACCTACCAATTTAGCTTTAGAGTACCTTACTAGACACCTTTAGCTTACCAAATATGCATTGTTAACCACTATGTACCTTGGAGCATCATTCCCAAATAGTTATGTCAAAACAGATAACTTTCATATTTGAAGGACTCCAAAAACTTGTTATTTATGGAATAGGTTCCTCTAAAGAAAAAACTCAGTGCTCACTCATTGATAAAAATTGACTCAAGAGCTTTTAGACATAACTAATGAGGAACATAGCTCACTATTAGAAGTTACTTCACTAATTTAGGATGAGTATATGATGAGAAATGATATTAAGAAGTTGGGGGGTGTAATCTCGACTTTTTAGGAAGATGATAGTCAGCAGACATAGGTTGCTTGCAGAGAATTTATCTCACAATCTAATGAACTAAATGATGTGAAAATTGACATGTAGCAAGTAAAGTGATCATAATACCTGTTGCAGCTTGAATCATATCAAATGATGAATACACGCATAGAACTTGATTAATCAATATCACTCAAATGATGATTTTCCAACATACAACACTACACAGAGAATGACTTGCATTAAATGAATCAAATGTATATGATTATGGAAGTAATATACAAGGGAGATGATGTAGGCTTACTAATACATGTGTAGGCCTAGTGTAGCCACAAAGTTGAAGCTCAAAGACTCCTCGTCCTCTGCTCTTTTTTGTTACCAAAAGTGACACATCTGCTTATATACTCATGAATAGAGTTTGAATTTTGAATTCTACCACCTAAAAGTGTTCCTACTTTTTGGTTGGTGATTGATTCGATTCCAACCACTAGGTGGTTGTAATATATGACTTGTAATGCCATGAGATTCCCTCAATCACTTTCTTTCACTTTTATATCAAGAGTCAAACTCTATGCTTTTACAAGAGGTGTTCATATGTACTCTACGAGTGATCAAAAAATGGTATGTGATAAACCTTTGATATTTGGTCAAGCATCAAGGCTTGCCAAATGTACCAACAACTCCCCATCAAGCCTAAGATGCTTGAGTCTTCAATCCTTGGGTATTTCTTGTAGTCCAATCATGGATTTAAATCTGTTAAGCTTGCTTCCATCCAATGATTTGGTCATCGTGTCTGCACATTGCATATGAGTAGATACATAGGATAATTGTATCACATTACTTGCAATCTTTTCTCTAACAAAGTGATAATGGACTTCTATATGCTTATTCTTGGCATGAAAGATAGGATTAGAAACTAAATGAAATGAGCTCATGTTATCTCCAAATATAAATGGAGTGCCAAAATCCAACCCTAAATCTGTGTATAGGGTCTTGATCCACATTGCTTCTTGTGTTGCATTCGCTAACCCTCTGTATTCAACTTTAGCTGAGGAAAGAGCTACAGTAGGTTGCTTCTCTGAAGACAAAGAAATAAGCTTTGTACTTGGAAATGATAGGTATTCTGATATACTCTTATCGTCCTTTGAACCTACCCAATCTGCACTAGAGAATAGCTTCACATTTAAATAAGATGTGTAAGGATAATATAGAACTTCATTAAGTGTTCCTTTCAAATACTTCAATATCCTTTTGGCTGCATCCATGTGAGGTTTCCTAGGAGTGTGCATGAATTGGCTAATTGGCTAAGCCCACTTACTCCATAGCAAATATCCACCCTAGTTAGGGTAGCACAATTCAAGCTCCCAACTAGACTTTGGTAGCTTGTAATGTCTTCAATTCGTTCTCCTTCATGAGCACTTAACTTGTGATTGACCTCCATGGGGGTACTTGCAACCTTAGTGTCTTGCATTTTGAAAATTGCAAGCATATCCTTAATGTATTTCCTTTGTGTAAGGAACATTCCTTGATCTATGTAAACTACTTCCAATCCAAGAAAATAAGTGAGCAATCCAAGATCACTTATCTTGAATTCTTCTTTCATTTGGACTTTGATCTTTTTGATTCCATTAGCATCATCACTTGTAACAATGATATCATCTTCATACACACACAAGTATATAACTTTAGATTTACTCTTCTTAATGAAGAGTGAAGAATCAACCTTGCTTAGTTTGAATCCTTTGTCCCGCAAGAATGTGACTAGTCTATGGCTCCAAGCTCTAGGAGTTTGCTTTAGTCCATAAAGAGCTTTCTTGAGTTTGCACACATACTCAGGATGTGATTTATCTACAAATCCAAGAGGTTGTGCCATGTACACTTCTTGTCAAATCTAGCCATTCAAGAATGCATTTTTTACATCCATCTTATAGATGTTCCAATTGCTTGAATCAGCTATACTCCTGAGAACTATGATTGTTGGCATCTTTGCCACAAGAGAGAAAGTCTCCTCATAATCTATGATTTGGGTTTGAGCAAACCCTTTTACCACAATCCTTACTTTATACCTTTTTATTGAACCATGTGAATTATTTTTTACCCTATAGATCCACTTAGATCCAATGATTTTCATGGATGGCTTCTTGGGAACTAGGTCCCATGTTTGATTCTCTTGAAGAGCTTCTATCTCTTCCTCCATTGCTTCTCTCCACTCTGATTTCTTATTGGCCTCCTCAAATGTTGATGGCTCCTCTGAGTTGATATCCCGAGCAATATAGATTGAATGCTTAGTGACTAGAGAGGTGTCAAATCTTTATCTTTCTGGCTTCTTCTTTTCCCTAGTTGATCTCCTTATTGTTTGTTGAGAAGATTATGCAATATCTCTCAATTCTTCTATCTTCTCTTTGCCTTTATTGTTCCATGCATTGATGTTCCTCTTTGATGTCTTTTGAGCATCATCAGAATCTCTTGTATCTTCATGTAGGTGATCATTTATCTTTTGTAATGTTGGAAAGTCCTCCTCTAGGTCATAAGGTAGCTTGAATTTCCTACAATCATCTTCAAACCAAGAGTTTTTTTCATCAAAGTGTTAAATGTTAAAGGCTACAGATTCTGATTTCGGACTCCAATACTTTAGGAGGTTGGGAGTCCCTGACGAACTACTTTTCCGTATGTAGGTTACTACTATCGTGATGCTTAAAAGTAACTTAACTCTTAGCCACGTGGGTCCTTGGGAGTGGTAGGGGTCTGTTAGACAGAGGCCCTGTACTATTTTCCCAACTCATCACACAATCATAAATGCTCTCTCATGTCTTAGCTCAGTACCCAACTCTGAACAACTGAAAACTGTTCGGTGTACTTGACTTAGAACTTCAGAACTGATCCTGCTGAAGCTATCTGAGCAGTAGTCCGGTTACTTGTATCCAATAGAATAATATACTTCAGTAACGAAGGTCACCTAATACGCACTTCTTCAGAACAGACAGGTATACCAACCAGACATCTATACCTTGAAGTTATGAGAACTCACCGTATGCTAAACTCGAACAACCAATCTCCTAATAACAAACGACTAGCCACAGACTTAACGGTGTCCTACTCACCTTCAGACCATTACAGATACTAGCCTTCCTGTGATCGGAATCAACAGTGAACGTAGACTACTGTATCGAATTCGGTCACTTACAGAAAACGCTAACAGGCAAACAGTTCGGGACTACTTTTCACATTCTCTTGCTTCGCCGAAGAACTGACAAACAACACACTACACTTGATAACACTCAGAGACACACTCAACCATTACCGAACAGATTCGTAACGCAATACAACTGATTCGTAACTCTGTATTAAGGTGCGAATAAACGACTAGACGAAGCATAGAACATAACAGAACAGAGTAGGATTAACGACTAGACGGAGCACAGAACAGAGCAGGATTAACGACTAGACTAAGCACAGAACAAAACAGAACAGAGCAGGAATAACCTTCTCAACAACATACACACTCAAACAATACGTTTACAATCCCCAAAACGGGGCTCACTCAAACAATACACTGCAATTCCCAAAAATGGGGCGCTCGGCCACTCTTTTCTCATTGCCTTATATAGAGGATTTTTTTACAAGGGTGCGCGAATCTTTAGTTACCTGCGCGTTCCCCGAAAGGTTCTTTTACATTTAAGACGCATGTCCTAGTACATTTGTCCTTATTCGGCGGCCGTCTAACATTGGCACGCACGGTGGACTCAACCCGCAGGTTCCTATGGTTCTGCGACGAGTCCTTCTAGGTACATATTTCGGGCGAGCCTAAACGTTCAGGTAATTTTCTTTTTAATGGTTTCTATCATCTGAACTAAAGTGGTTGGTTCTAATAACTGGGCGTCCGTTCTAACGGAGCTAATAGCTATGGCTTGGGTTAACAAAATTTCGGCCTGGTTCTGTAAGAAGGCCTCTTGTAAATAAAATTCGTTGGATAGTGCAGCGTCGCGTGAGTCTTCATTTCGGTGACCTTCGTCTGCATATTCGTGACTCGTTCCTGCTGATTTTGCAATTGATTATCGAGTCGCTCGAGTTGTTGGTTCTGAAATTCGATCGTTTTGTAGTAGGCATCGCGTTCTCTTCGAGCATTTGCTAGATCTTTTTGGTATTTGGATTCCCTGGTTAATTGGTGTCTCAGCATTCTGTTGACTTCGTCCAAACACTCCTGGGCTCTTCGTAGCTCGTCTTTGACTTGTTCTGCTTCTCTCTGTTGGTCTTGATTTTTCTGGATTGTCTCTTGCAATTGTGCTTTCGTTTCTTCGACCATCTCCTCAAGTGATGAGCTGAGATCTTCGTTTTCTTGTAGCGCGAGTTTTAGTGTCCGGATTTCTTCGTGGGCTTCGTTTAGTAGCTGGTCCTTGACGGCCAGTTGCTCTAAGGCCTCATCCTGTTGTTGTATCAGTGCCTGTTGTGCCAAAACTTGGCCTTGGAGATCTGCTACTTGCGTCTGTAATTGATGATTTTCTGCTTTTACGGCGTCGACTTCTTCTTGGAGAGGGATGATGTCTGCTTCCATTAGGTCAACTTTGTGCTGCAAGTCTTGTCGAATCGTATTTGTGACTTCACTCAGCTGTACTGGAAGTTGCTGAGAAAGGGAAATAAGCATTTGGCCCATGGCAGCCAGTTCGGAAAAGGCCGGAACGGTGGGAAGGAGAAGGGGGTGTTGCGGTTGCGCGGAGGTTTGGGTTTGGATTCGGGGGGATGTCGGGGGCGAATAGTTGAGGGAGGATGAAGAGGATTCCGAATCCGGTGTGGGAATGGGGTTGACTGGTGGAGGTCTGGGAATGGCAGAGTCAGTGTTTGTTACCTGATTGCTTGGTTGTTGTTCACCTGTATTGTGGGCGATGGTGGATTCTACGGCCTTCAGCAGGGTGTTGAGTGCGCTGTTGGCCACTTGCTGTTCGTCTTCTCGTCGTCCTGATGCTTCTTCGGTGGAGACTGGTTCTGTTTCTGGGTGATTCTACGGGTCATGGTGATCGGCCGATGATTCGTTGTGGATGGAAGTGGCTGTGTCGTGGAAGGTCTCTTCTTGTTCTTCGTTTCGGGTGTCCTGATCCTTTCCGGCGGATCCTTGTGCTTCGCTTTCTGAAGATCTGATCCGGATTCTCTTATTGCGGAAGAGTTGGTTGATCTCCTCCTCTTCTTCTTCATCGTCGTCGAGTGGCTGGACTGATTCTTCGTGCCTAAGTACAGGACCTTGGGGTGGTGGTTGTGCGGCGAGGATGGCTGGGAAGAGGAATGATATGATATGGGGAAGGCGAGAGCGCGGGGTGGTTCCCTTATTTACTTGCTTCACTATGGCTACACACTCTTTATGAATTCTATGGAAAAAATAACAGGCGAAGTTGACAGGTTCTCGGGCTGCTAAATCTAAGGCGGAATAGAAGGGTCGGGAGATGCCGTAGGTGCGCTTCTGCAGGTTGAGGATGGCGACTAGGAATTGTAGGGCGGATCGTTCGGGTTCAAGACGGCAGAGAATAGCGAACTCGTTGGAGGAAGAGCGGGGGAATAGTTCGGTCATGCGGGCGAGGGGGATACTGGGGCCATTTTCTCGGCCTTGCGGGGTGAGGCGAAAAGCTTCAGAAAAGGCTGGGAAGGTGATGACGGTTCTGGAGGGTAGCGAAGGGAAAACCCATTGGCGTTCGGTGGCGGGGGATTGGGTGATGGCAGAGATGATTTGTGCAAAGAAGGGATGGGCTTCTACTGAGTGCCAGGGCAACTCAGCGAAGTTGGCCAACCCTCTGCAATGCAGGTATTCACCTACTTCGGTAGGGATACCATCGCGGAAGGCAGCGTAGTTTGCTAGCGCTTCCATGGCGATTGCTGATACAGACTATGAACACGAATACAGAGCACAAGGGGTCGCATAGAACACTAATACTCACCACAGTAGCGATTTTTGGCGTTGCCTAAAGGGTTAAATAGGAACAATATGGTGGGGTGGAAAAGGGGGTTAGGTATCATTGTGCGGTGCGGGAATGATACTTGTTTTCATGCAGGCGTGCATACTCGAGTGACTGGTAAGGGGGCGGCTGGTACGTAAAGATTTTCCAAAACACGGCTATTTATAAAAAGAAGAAAGAAAAAAAAAAAAAAAGAAAAGATTAAACAAAACGCGGTCCATTGCCGAAAAATTTAATGCGGGCTAGGGGCGTGATGATATGGCCGCAGCTTCGACCCATTGATTACTTTTGGGAGTGGATTTCCGATCAACGTAGTCAACCGAAAAGTCGCCAGACCGACTTTCTCTGAGATTTTGAAAGGGCCGAACCATCGTAGTTTGAACTTTCCTGCTGCTCTATCCGACTTTGTGTTGTAGAAGAGTACGAGCTGACCTACCAAAAAGATTGGAGTTTTCAAATATCAATCGTGTGTCTTGGCTTGCCTTAGTTGTACTTCGCGCATGGTTAAAAAGCTGAGCCATCGGTGCTCATCAAGTTCTCTGAGTGCGTCCATTCGTGCTGTCAACGAATCTTCCGGTAGCATTTTCTGAGTGATTGCTACACGCAGACTTGGGATGACTACTTCAGTGGGTGCTATTGCTTCTAAGCCATAAGCTAGTTTGAAGGGTGTCAAGCCTGTTGTTACCTTATATGTAGTTCGGTATGCCCATAAGACTGCAGGTAGTAGTTGATCCCATCTTTTCGGTGCTTCCATGATCAGTTTCCGGAGGATATTCAATAGTGATTTGTTTGTACTTTCGGCCAAACCATTGGCACGAGGGTAATATGGAGAGCTGAGTTTGTGTGTCACCTGGAAGGATTGGGTGAGTACCTTCATTAATTGATTTACAAAGTGAGTACCTTGATCTGAGACAATTTCCAGTGGTAAGCCAAAACGTGGAAAGACATCATTCAGCAGACACTTTGCTACTGCAACCGCTGTAGCAGACCGTAAAGCCCAAGCTTCTACCCATCTTGTTGCGTAGTCTGTACAGGTTAGCATGTATTTGTTGTTACTGAAGAATGCTGGAGGTGTGATCGGACCGATAAAATCTAATCCCCATTTTTGAAATGGTTCAAGTGGCATAATAGGCTGCAAGGGAAAGAAGTGTCGTTGCAGTGGTTGTCCATACCTTTGACAGGTATCGCAGTGTTTGACAAATTGGGCCACATCTCTGTACATAGTTGGCCACCAGAGACCACTCTGCCGAATTTTCCGGTGAGTTAGATCTGCAGCAAAGTGGCCACCGGAAGGAATCGAGTGAGCCAAAGTGATAACTGAGTTAACTTCATGCGGTGGAATACATCGAAGTAGGATTTAGGACTCCCAACCTCCTAAAGTATTGGAGTCCGAAATCAGAATATGTAGCCTTTAACATTTAACAAAAGACAACATCTCTACTAACAATAAAGTCTTTAGTACTTGGATTTTACAAGCCATACCTTTTTTTATTTAGATCACATCCAATAAACACACATTTCTCTGCATTAGGATCCAATTTACCTCTTATTTTTTATGGAACATGTGCATAGGCTATGCATCCAAATATCCTGCAATGATCAAGGCTAAGTCTTCTTCCATTCCAAGCTTCATAGGGTGTCATCCCATCTAATTCGTTTGATGGGAGTCTATTAATGAGATAGGTAGTTATAGACACAACCTCTACCCATAGATAATTTGGTAACTTTTCTCATTAAGCATGGACCTTGTAGCTTCATTCTCTGCCACTCCATTCTGCTATGGAGTGTACCTAGTTGTGATCTCTCTTTTGATGCCTCTATCTTGGAGATAGGCATCAAATTCATGGGAGAAGTATTCTCCCCCTCCATTTGACCTTAGCCTCTTTAATGTTTTCCCCATTTTATTCTCAACTAGAGCAAGATATTTCTTGAAACAATTGAATACTTCATCCTTGTGCTTCATAAAATATAGGATGTTCCATCTGCTACAATCATCAATAAAAAATACATAGTACCTAGATCCTAAAATTGATGGTTCCTTGCTAGGTCCCCAAACATCTGTATGGACTAGCTCGAATAGGTCACCATGGATGCAACCTTTCTTCATAAAGGGTTGTCTATGTGACTTCCCAAATTGAGAAGCACTGTATTTGTATATCATATGTTGCTTGGATATATTAGGTGGGCCAAGCACACTTTGATCCCTGCATATTTGCTTTAAACTTCTTTCACTAATGCGAGCCAATCTTTTGTGCCACATCTCTAATTCTGATAGGGTTTGTCCTCCATAATTGAACGGTGCTATGTTTCTATTATCTTGTAATTCAAATGTAAAGAGTCTACCTGACTTTTCTGCCTTGGAAATTCTCTTGAATCCTTGTTGAGGATCTTCAACAAATGCTCCATTCCTTGTGAACCTTACCTACGATCCGTTCTCTACAATTTGTCCAACACCTATAAGGTTCTTAGTTATGATAGGTACATTCAATACCTTACTGAGTAGATTCATATTTTCATTTGGGGTCTTCACATTTCCAATCTTTTCAACTAAGTGCCTAATGTCATCTCCTATTTGAACCTTATGTCTACTCCTTGGATCTTCCAAGTTTGATAGTAGAGTCACATTCCCTGCTACATGATTGGAACAACCAAAATCTATATAGAATACATGCTCATCTACTTGACCTTGCTTCATGGTCATGTTCATCAATAGAAGTGAGTCCTCTTGTGTTTGCTCTTCAGTGTAATCAAATGTATATGGTTATGGAAGTATGATACAAGGGAGATGATGTAGGCTTACTCATATATGTGTGGGCTTAGTGTAGCCACAAACTTGAATCTCAAATACTCCTCCTTCTTGTTGGTGCATTTTTGCCAAGTTCTAGTACTTGATTAAATCATTTATGTAATGACATTCTTTGTACTCTCAATGGGAGATGTCATAAAAACTATCTCTTGTAAAAGTAGAAAAGTGAAATCTCCAAAATTAAAAGGGAGAAGAGAATCCCACGACCTTGTTAGGTGAAAATCATGAAATTAAAGTAGGAGAAGTCAATTAGATGAGATTCCCATATGATGGAGGAACTTTTAGGTGGAATCCCACCAAGTTTGAATTCAAATTTCTCTATAAAAACACATGAAGAAAGTCGCGGATTAGAAAGCAGACCTTTGTGCTACAATTAGAGAAGATTCTAGTTGAGATTTGGATCATCATTTAAGCACATATTGTGCTCCTCCTTCCCATGCTTCATGCCCAATCAATTCATGTACCATATATGCAATACATGTTGATTTCTTAGATCATGTTTGGAGTCTACTTCAACTACTGTCTCAGGTTTACATTGTTTTTCAGTCAACTTTGATCACTGATTTCTCTCTATATACTTACTCTTTTGAAATGATTTAATTTGGTATAGGTAAAGGAAATGGAAGCATTAGTTTGTCCAAAATCTTAACCAAACATGAGATATAGGAAATTCACATGGAATCTAAGGTTTAAGATAGTTTTCTTTGTGTCCGTGGCATCACCTCCCCCTCAAGCGACGAGTTCCACGAGGAGCGGCCATGTTCACTAGCTTGGGTTTCATTGGATTCTTCTTATGGAATTCTCAAACCTTGATTTTTGCTCTCTAAAGATTTCTTGTAAGTTCCCAAGGACGATCACTGATTTCATATGCTTTCCAATGAATAAGGTATTCCAATATTCCTCGAGAGATCCTTGAATCTAATACTTGCATGACCTTGAATTCTTCATGATCCTCAATCTTGATGGGTGGTGAAGGACTCGGTCTCTCTTAAGCTTCCTTGAGTTCTTCGTGCGATAGATCCTTTGAGCTTCTAGTGGAATGTTGTGGTGTTTCCAAGATCTTTGATGGAGAGCATTGAGTAAGTACACCTCCTTGCTTGAACATGAACTCCTCCTTATCCTTCACCTTCTTGATATCTTCATAACATGTATACTTCATATCATTTGTAATGACTTTTTGGGATTCAAAGATTCTTGATTCAAATTCTTGAAGAATAATGTGCTCATTATTCAAGACTTCTAATTCTTGGACTTGGCTTTCTTTTAACAACTGATTCTCACATTGAATTGCTTGATTGATAGCCTCATCTAAAGTATTTAACTGAGATGTAGAGGATAAGCAACCCTTTATTTCATCTCTAAGACCACTTTGAAATCGACTAACTAGATAGTCTTCTTGATATGTGGATCCTTGAAATACAATTTTGAAGTCTGATGTGAATTGTCCAACTGAGCAATCACCTTGCTGTAACCTCCGTCCAAAGTCTCAAAATTTTTTATATATATCGTCTAGAGTAGACTCGATATTTATGAGTATGGATATGGAGTCCGTCATGCTTGGCACAGTCTTGATATGGATAGTCTTGCCAAAATGTCAGGGGAGCACTAGATTGTGCTCTCTAATTATAAGAGACAAGATTTCAAAAATACACTTATGATTACAAGAACAACCACACAGGGAAAATGATACGAGAATATGTAACCAATACAAGAAGTTCCACAACCCGAGACCAATAGGTATGGAAAAATGGACTAAAGATGATACAAGAGATCCCACAACCTGGGATCGTAGGTATGGAACAAGATATCTCGATTACAAGAATTCCGTTCAAAGATATGAACTAGATACAAGAAATAACTAGAAAGGATCACGTACTATGAGATTACAACAGGACAAGAAAGGATGTCCACAATACAAGACTAGACAAGACTAGCACAAGAGACAGAACTTGAACTTGAACTTGAACTTGAAAGTACTTACTTGGCGATCGCGACCCCTTGAGCTCCCAAGAGTGGCATCCACAAAACTAAGAATAAGAGTGGTGAAGCCCTCCTTTTATATGTGTTCAAAGATGGTGCTCTATGGTGGTTATGACTTGATGATGTCATCAACTTGAAACAAGACCTTCAGGTGTCAGAATTCAACGAATAGATAGTCGATCTTGGGGTTTTGCACATTCTAGATGCAATGGAAGCATTACATTCTTTGAATTCTGAACCAATCATGCGTTATAAAAAGTGACATGGCATCTAAGGTTTAATATGGTTTTCTTTGTGTTCATGACATCACCTCCTGATAAGTCTATTTTCGTCATCTCAATTTTCATCACATTTGGATCTTTAATCTAAGAACTACATCAATTTGAAGTGACCTATGTATGCAGTCAGACTATTCCAGAAAAGTTGAGATGACACCCCAATGTTCCTAAATTGATTTCTCTCAATATATTCCATTAAAATTCATCAAATTTGTTGTTTTAGATTCATCATATATTTAGTTGAATGTATGCAAAGTTTCTCTGGTCAATTCTCAGCAGGCTGTGAGCTCTAAGTGAAATTCCAGAGTGTTTCTCATCCCAAAATAGCAAGTTCTTAATCATCTATTTTGTGCCAAGTCATTTGTTTTGATCAATCAATTTGAGAATGATCTTTCAAAGCACTAAGGACGTATTAATGCTTTATTAGCAAGCTCAAAGTGTCTACTAAGTATCCCTGTAGTAATATTGGTAGGTCTAGAGCAGGTTTTTGCAACACCAACCTCATCTTTGGACTGTATCTCCATCTCTTCTCACAGTCGTATCAGAGCATTGCTAAATCAACGTGAGAGATGGTTTTCCTTCTACCATTGGAAAATTGGATAGGAACAATTACCCGGCCTGGTCTTTGAGGATGGAGGCCTACCTTCAAGGGAGAAATCTCTTTGGATACATATCTGAAGATGAAGTCATGCCAACAATGAGAAGAAAAGGGCAACCATCACTTGAAGAGCAAGAGAGACTTACAACTTGGTGTTCAAAGGATGCATTGGCAAGTCCTATATTCTAAAATAATCTCTGATTTTCTTTTACCTCATGTGAAAGGATGCAAGACCTCAAGGAGACTTGGAATGCACTTGCTACCTTCTTCTCTTCAAATGCTAGAGCAAGGAAGAATCAGCTATGTGTTTTGTGTGAAAGCTATATACGAGTTTCGGTTCACTAGTATAAGCATCTCAAAGTTTGTTACAGGTTTAGCATAATTCATCTTGGCAGTTCTGTTCAACTTTTTGAGATACAGTTAATTTTCTGCATCAAGGTATTTTAGTCACCGACCATGGTTGAAAGCAATGATGTATTCCGTATGTTGGATATTGAGGATAAGTTGGATGGCACCAACTACCCGTTATGGGCATATATGATGGAACATGTACTGGTTGCAAAAGGACTATGGAACATTGTGCAAGGTGTGGAAAGACATCCTCTTACACCTACGAATACAGATACTACAAATACAAGTACTGGAGCTGATGGAGATGGTGTCGAAGATGGCAATATTATGCAGATTCTTGTTCGTGCTATGGTTTCTGCTGCACCTACTATAGAGAAAATTCGTTGGGATGGCAGATGCTCAGGCACATGCATTGATAGCTTTGTCTGTCAAACGTGCCATTATTCCTCACATTCGCTCTTGCAGAACAACTAAGGATGCTTGGGATACACTTATCACATTGTACCAAGCTAGGAATAAGGCTCGTGTTGCTTCCTCAAAAAACAATTGGAGAGTGAGCACATGAATGAAGGTGATTCTATGGACAATTTTTTGACAAAGATCAAGGATTTGAAAGAACAATTGATTTTTGTTGATGAAGTTATACTAGATAGCTCACTTGTGCAGACCGTTCTGAATGGTCTTCCTGATTCATATCAAAGTTTTGCCTCCACTCTTCATTTGATGATAAAAGGCAATCCAAATGACTTGCCATTTGAGGAGTTAGTCTCTGTTCTATTGCAAGAAGATTAGTCTAGGTAGAAAAGGTCCATCATGTGTGTTGCAGATCAAGCTTTCGTGGCTATTTAGAAGGGCAAAGGTAAATGGAGCTCATCTACTAGCAAGCAAAAATCTGCGAATGCTGCACATTTGAAGAAGGAAGACAAAGATGAGAAGAAATCAAAAAAGGAAATATTGTTTTGCAAGTACTGTAAAGGAAATGATCATATCATAAAGAACTGTCCAAAACTGGCTGCAAAAGAGGCAAAGAAAAAAGAGGCTAGAATGGTTGTTGCAGAGGCCTCTACATCGAAAACAGAGTCTGCTAATCTTGTGCAGAATGAAGAATGGGTGTTTACTAATGTTTGTAGTTTTGATCCATCTTCTCATGAGTAGTGTATGTCTGCAGTAGACTTAGATTTTTGCCAGTATTTTGATAGTGGGGCAACCAAACATATTACCTCGTAGCATAGTTTCTTTACTTCACTTGAGCCTGCCCCTATAGGGAATACTGTCACATGTGCCAACAACTCCTCTTATCCTATTATGGGAGTTGGTAAGATCATTCTAACTACTACTGATGGTAGTTCTTTCACTTTGTCGTATGCAATATGTATACATGCAGGCATGTATGTATGCAATATGCATACATGCATGTATGTATGTATCCATTCATATATGGATGTATCCATTCATATATGGATGTACCAAAGGCTCCCTACCAACCTAGGGAGTATTGTATGCTTGAATTTGGAGGGGTTGGACATCATTAAGATGGCATCCAACTCATGAGTACGCTCATTGATATGGTAGCAAGTCTAGGGTTTTGTTCATGAAACGATGAGATGAGTGTTAAGGGTGGTAGTATGTTTCCTATAACATATATAGGGACACAAAGATAGCCCACCTTCCTATGATGTCTCCTAAAAATGGACTTGTTATCTATAGCTTTTGAAGCTAAGAGGCTATCTTATCCCCTACCATATGTAAGATATATATACATACATACACACACATGCACCTACCCACCCAATGCTTTCTCCAAGGCTTAAAACTAAGGTAGCGATCAAGGTATAGACCTTGGCATCCTTGTCATTTGAGTCACCAAAGTCATTGTTGGTGTTGTTGGCACCATTGGATGCACACAAGGGAGGACCTCAACGATCAAGGAAGATAGAGGTTCTCAGTTCTTCCCAAGAGGTCACCCATCCTAGTACTATTCCTCCTTGGAGATCTCTTAATCGACAATATCTTGCCACTAAGCTACACTCTTGTGGTGTTTGAAGAATGGGAAAGGCTAAGGTTAAAATTACCTTGATCATGTTTTGGGCCCTCAAAGCTTCATTCTTTGCTTTCAAAGTCTCTTTTCTTGAAGCATTTTTGGGGTCATTCTTGGAGCCATTTTGGAGTACTTTTTGTGCATAGTTATCTTTACACAGATTCAAGAACATCAATAAGATTGCTTTACCTCTCTGACAATGAATATTTGCCTTTAGGGTTGTGTTTTCAACCACACTAGTAAATCTATAGGTTTCTTGAAAGGTTTTAGTTTTGGTGGGAGCCACCTACACAAGTCTATGCAGGTTTTTTGAGCCTAAAGAACATGGTTGATAGACACTTGTTTGTGTTGTTGGATAGTATTTGGGCTCTGAATTCAGACTTTTCAATGCCATTTAATGCATATATTGATCACATACACACTATGTACACTTTTGTGGATACTGCTTTTGTACATCCATGTGGTCATTGATATAGCAGTAACATTTTTTGCATAAAGCCTTTTACATTTGATAAAGACGGTTGTGAGGTTTTCTTAACTGGGAGACACCTAGATGTCAAGGTCTCTTCAGTGATGCAAGTGGAAGACTTACCTAGCCTTGCCATAGGAGATGTATGTTGATTGTTCATAGGTGCTCGATAAGCTTAGTTGGCTTTCTTTGGGTAACTGATTATATGCAGTGGAGTTAATGATTCACTATGTAGGTTAACATGTTAGTACTTATAATTTTATGAGATTCTGACATTGGTCATATGCTCATTTTGCAATGGATACTTTGGCAAAATTTTTCTTGTTTTTTTTTTGGTTTTGTCAACTATACAATGGTTGATTTACTCCTTGATACACTTATTGGTGTGAGCACATTTATTCTCACATAATCCTTTTGGTTGTTCATTACTATTCATTAATTCATTTTTTTGGGAAGACTCTACTAATTTTTTTCCTAGAATCTGACACTTGGTCATTCTTTTGGAGCCTTAGTGGTGTTTGGACTCTTCTAGCTCCATTATCATTCTATTAAGTTTTAGGGCATAAACTTTTAGGCCATCAAGTCTCCTGTTATAACTTATGGAATATGTTGAACAATGCATTGTTGGAGTGTAACATGGAATATGTTGAACAATGCATTGTTGGATTGTAACATGGAATATGTTGAACAATGCATTGTTGGAGTGTTTAATTATTATTGAACAATGCATTGTTAGAGTGTTAAATTATTGATGTATTAATGTGTTTTTGATGTTTCTGATATAATAACTGAAGGCTCGTGAGGAGCCTGCAAGGCGTGAAAGGGCGGATATCAATAATCCGAATAATTATTATTTACCTTGTAAATAAAATCTCGTAGAAGGTTCTATTGTTAGAAACAATTAGAAAAGTAATGGTTATAATAAGGGTCATTGTAGACCGTAGTTTCTGTTATTGAAAGCAATGGCTTTCTGTAAAAGTTACCAACTTTTAGTTTCACGTTTGCTTTTCAAAGCCGCTCTCATGTAACCACTCTTTTTGACATAATCAAAAGTTCCTATAAATACATGCACACTGTGGACTGTCGAAACAGAGTGCATGGGGGGAGATTGCACCCAATACTGCGTTCAGTCTCCTCTCTTGTTGTCTCTATTCTTCTGTGTGTCTTCTGTGTTCGTAATCTCTGTATGCGAGTGAGCAAGATCCTGACAACAGTGGTATCAGAGCTCTGCACGTGTCAATACAGAGGGTTCTGTTCTCTGTTCGCGATTCCGATTCTGTCTCCGTCTTTTTCTTCGGTTCCAGTTCCTGTTCCTGTTCTAGTTTTTGGTTTCTATTTCTGTTTCTGTTCCAGTTCCAAAACCAGAACCTACGTTTACACCTACATTTGCTCCTATGTTTACACCTATGTTTACACCTACGTTTACTCCTTCGGCTTACCAGTTCCAGAACCAGAACCTATGTTTACACCTACGTTTGATCCTACGTTTACACCTATGTTTACATCTACGTTTACTCCTTCGGCTTACTCCAAGGCGTCAACTAAGGCGTCAACTAAGGCAAAGAACTTAGGCAATAACTTAGGCAATACATTGGCACCCAAGGCTCCCTTGGCAACCCTTGGCAGCCGTTGGCTATGCGCGAGGCAATTTTAATGTTTGAGTGGCAATAGAGAGGTTTAGATTCCCTAAGGTAGGAGGATTTGAACCCAGAACCTCCTACTTTCAAGGGAAGTACTTTAACCACTCCTCCATCTGTTGGTGTTGATACTCAATTTCTCTCTTCTTGAATTTAACATAACTTGCAGTTTTTCTCATTTTTCAAGGTGGCACGGTGCAACGTGATGCGGCACGTCTCAGGGTACATCCTGTCAGGGTACAGTTCTTAGGGTACACCAGGGTACATCCAGACAGGGTACATCCTGTCAGGGTACATCAGGGTACATCGAGATAGGGTACTTTTCTGCTAGGGTACATTCCCTGAGGGTACATCCTGAGAGGAAAAAGGACTTATAAGGCCTAGTTCTTCCCCATTTGGAGCACCAGTTCTCTTAGTAGAGAAGAAGAATAAAACTTATCGAATGTGCATTGATTATAGAGATCTTAACAAGATCACAATAAAGAATAGATACCCTATTCCTTGAATAGATGATCTGTTAGATAAGTTACAAGGATCTCGTGTCTTTAGTAAAATTGATCTTAAATCGGGTTACCATCAGATTCGTATGACACAAAGTGATATTTTTAATACTGCATTTAGAACTCAAACTGGCCATTATGAATTTATGGTAATGCCCTTTGGACTTACTAATACCCCTACTACATTTGCACGAATAATGAAAAATATTTTTCTTGATTATCAAGCTTTTGTTCTTGTATTCTTTGATGATATACTTGTATAGATTAAGAATGATAGTGAACATGAAAAGCATCTTGAAACAGTTTTTCATTTGTTATGAGAGAACATACTTTATGCTAATCCTGAAAAGAGTTACTTCTTTCAACGTAAGCTAGAATATTTAGGACATATTATTTCAAGTGAGGGTGTGCATGTGGATCCAAAAAAGATTAGAGTTATAGTAGAATGGCCTACACCACAATCAGTCAATGATGTTCGTTATTTTTTTGGGTTGGCTAGTTTCTATAGGAAGTTTGTTCGAAATTTTTCTTATTTAGCATTGCCTCTTACCTTGTTGTTGAAAAAGAAAATAAAATTTGCATGGGGACTTACCCAACAACAGTCTTTTGAAAAACTTAAATAAGCACTTTCACATGCACCTGTTTAACAGTTACCTGATTTTTCACAACCCTTTTATGTCGTTACTGATGCTAGTGGTTCAAGAATAGGTGCTGAATTAATGCAAAATGACCATCCATTGCATTTGAGAGTAGGAAGCTTAAGCCCTCAGAAAAGAATTATAGTACGTATGATAAAGAATTGTTAGCAGTTGTGCATGCTCTGCGAATTTGGAAACACTATCTTATGGGCTCTGAGGTCTTAATCAAAACCGATCAACATGCTATTAAGCATTTATTAAGTCAACCTTTAATCTCTGATAGGCATCTTAAATGGGCATCATTCATTCAAAATTTCCAACCCATGATACAATATCAGCCTGGTAAAGCTAATGTTGTAGTTGATGCTCTTAGTCGTTTTCCTTTGCATTCTGTTGTTTTGAATAACATTTCTGCCATCCAAATTCATTCTTTTCATGAAATGGTTTCCACTTATGCATCTGATTTGTATTTTTCATGTGCCTGGCATGAATTCAACAATGGTGCATCTTTATCTGATGAACATTATACATTTCATAATGGTTTTCTTTATTTTCAACATAGATTATGCATAACCCAAGATTTTAAAGATTTTGTCATTAAAGAAATGCATGAACCATCTTACATGGGTCATAGAGGCATACAGAGCACCATTTCTGCTTGCAAAGATTTCTTCTTTGGCCACACATGGAAAAAGATATTGCACATTATGTTTCTCAATGCATAGTATGTTAGCGTGTCAAACGTCATCATGGTAAACCATTTGGATTATTAATGCCACTTTCCATTCCAAATGAACCATGGGAACAAATTTCTATGGATTTTATCACCGGTCTTTCCATCACTTCATCACGTAATGATATGATTTGGACAATAGTTGATAGGTTTAGTAACTATGCATATTTCATTCCATGTACAAAAACTTTGACTGCACCTCAAGCTGCAAAATTATTCATTAAATGCATTTTCCCACATCATGGATTTCCTAAATTAATGTTATCCTATCGTGATGTTAGATTTTGTAATTAGTGTTGTTTTTTGATGGCCGTATTGCCCGTTTTGCCCATTTTAGGCCGTAAAATAAGGTCATTAATTTTCTTAGCCCTTCAAAAAATACATTAAAAATGTGAAATACAGGTAGCATATGTAGATAACCTTCAAAATTGAAGGGCATGGTAGACCATCAAAATACAACACTGTTTGTAATCATTTTTGGGTTGCCTTATTTCAACATTTTGGTTCTAAAATAGATTTTAGCTCTGCATTTCATCCTGAAAGTAATGGACAAAGTGAAGCTACAAACAGTACTATTCTTGATTTATTGCGTTGTTATTCATTAGATAATCCTAATAACTGGGATGAAAAGTTGCCATTGCTTCAATTTGCTTACAATAACACTGCACACACCACTACACGTTGTGCACCTTTTGAAATTGTTTTTGGTAAAAAGCTTCCCACTCCCATGTCTCTCACCCAAACTGACATTTCGATGGCTGATTCTATTGCTCATGATCACATTTCTATACTTCATGATGTTCACGATCACATTAGGAAACGTCAAGAGCAATATACATGTAATATGAATACTAAACAATTAGCCAAAGAATTCAAGGAAAATGATTTTGTATGGTTGCGTATCATTAAAAGATGTCTCAAAAATATTTTGCAGCATCCTAAAATTAAACTTGCACCACACTATTATGGACTGTTTCGCATTATAGAAAAAATTAATGATAATTCATTTAGATTAGATATTCCATCTCATTGGACTATACATAACTCTTTTCATATTAGTTTACTTAAACCATTTAAAGGAACTTTACCACTTGCTCCACTTCTTGATGACCCTCCTTTAATTGAAGAACAATATGAAATCTTAGTTCCTGAGAAAATCATTGATCATGATGTCACTACTACATGCACAGGTACTCAATATCATCGATATTTGGTTAAGTACAAAAATCACTCTATTGAAGAATGTCAATGGATACATAAAGCACAATTAACACCTCATTATGACCACTTAATTTCTGCATATCATACACAAACACATTAATGTACCAGCTCCTTGAACATTTCCATGCATGTGTTTTTACATGGAACATGCTTATTTTTTATTCAGTGATGAAACATGTGACTGGCCATCCATGTTTATTATTTTATCAACTAAGGTCAGTTGCTTTTTAAACTGAGGGGCATGTTATAACTTATAGAATATGTTGAACAATGCATTGTTGGAGTGTAACATGGAATATGTTGAACAATGCATTGTTGGATTGTAACATGGAATATGTTGAACAATGCATTGTTGGAGTGTTAAATTATTATTGAACAATGCATTGTTAGAGTGTTAAATTAGTGATGTATTAATGTGTTTTTGATGTTTCTGATATAGCAGCTGAAGGTTCGTGAGGAGCGTGCAAGGCATGAAAGGGTGGATATCAATAATCCGAATAATTATTATTTACCTTGTAAATAAACTCTCGTAGAAGGTTCTATTGTTAGAAACAGTTAGAAAAATAAGGGTTATAATAAGGGTCGTTGTAGACCACATTTTCTGTTATTGAAAGCAATGGCTTTTTGTAAAAGTTACCAACTTTTGGTTTCACGTTTGCTTTTCAAAGCCGGTCTCATGTAACCACTCTTTTCGACATAATCAAAAGTTCCTATAAATACATGCACTTTGTGGACTATCGAAACAGATTGCATGGGGGGAGATTGCACCCAATACTGCGTTCAGTTTCATCTCTTGTTGTCTCTATTCTTCTGTGTGTCTTCTGTGTTTGTAATCTCTGTATGCGTGTGAGCAAGATCCTGACAACATCTCCATTGAGGGAGAAAATAAGAGCCTTATAGTACAAGGTAATATACCCATAGATCCTTAATGTCACATTTTATACTTCGTTGACTATTTTGTCTCTCCCATTTATGTCTAATTATACCAAGCCCAATTGTAAAATCTATATAAGCATGGTCTATGTGAAGTTGTGTACAGAATTTGCACACTAGTGATCCTTTATCTATAATCTATCTAGACTACCATTTAAGTTAAATATTAGCAGTGCATAGGTGGAAAACAGAATCATTGTAGCTAAATTAATTTTGGAAATTTTTACATTTTACTTGTATATCTTTAATTCTATATTTTCTCACTATTTTTGAATGTGTGTTCCATTGTTTTATAATTTCTTTTATGGTATGAGAGATCAAGAGGCTCTAAGTGGTGTAGGATAGGAAAAATAGTTCTTTGAATACCAAGAATAGAAGATTTCAAGCAATGTGTCATCATGCACAACCAAGGGTCAAGATGGTTCATTGATAGAAGTAGACAAGACTCCACAAGTGGCATACATTTCATGTAGGGAGAGAATCAAGCTCCAACCAAAGCCATCAAATGTATCTTTGTAGGGTAAAGTCAGGAAAAGAAGGCTTATAACCTTTATGAAATAAGTCTAATCAGATCATGAAAAGGCACAACGTGGTGTTTAAGGGGTAGTGGCCACATGTACTGTAGGAGGAAAAGAGAGCTTCCACTTTATCATTAGACAAAGGCGCAGTTGACTATGAACATGGCACATGCACAACTACCTTTCCTACATAAGAGAAGGGGTAATCATCTTCACATGATAATTCTTAAAGTCACCAACCTACCATCATCCAAGTGGAAAATCCATTCCCATGTTGGGCAAGGCATCTCTATGATTTTTAGACCCCATGCCATAGTGACCACAAGAGGTTGCACATGGACCAAAGCAACTAGAGGGAATACAGGAGTAGAGATGGGCAAGTACCCATATTATAAATACAACCTTGATGACTGAGCTCACCGAAGAACAAGCAAAGGCACCAAAAAATGTGGAAGAGGAAATCCATGTTCCCAATTTTACAGCCTCGATGTAGAATGTATAGGAAAATATTATGAAGAATGGAAATTTGGAGATAGTGGATTGTAATAAGCCCAATGATAGTAAGATAATTTAGTTCTAAATTTTTGTTAGAAATTTTTTATTAGTGTTTAGAATGAGTGTTACTTTTATTTTATGCATACACATAGTATTTATGGATGAAAAGTTTATATTCTCTCTCTAAATCTCATCTGCATCATGCGTTGTAGTGGAAATTTGAACATAAAAATGAAAGAATTAGGAAAAATATTGTATGAGAGGAAGTTAGAGTATGCACAGTAGAATAAAGGTGTCTCTTTGAAAACTTTGTTAATAATCTTGTAGCTACCTTATTTAAGACTATGAAATTAGTTCACTATAAAATAAAGGCTTGATTTTATTCTCCCTCTGTAATTTCTAACTTGTAGGGCTTAAAATTGATATATGTATGATGATTTGGATATAGGGCATTCGTAATTTTATGTAAGAGATGGAAGAGTTGAACATTTTTTCACTCACAAGAATTTGAGAATTCCACACATTTTTGCACTATAGGGCCCAAGAAAGTGGATTAGCCATCTTCACCAACATTCTTGGGGGGAGAGAGAGAGAGAGAGAGAGAGAGAGAGAGAGAGAGAGAGAGAGAGAGAGAGAGAGAGAGAGAGAGAGAGAGAGACTTCATTGAAAATTCTAAAGGTTGCATTTGGGCCAAGGAAGGAGTTCATCACAAGGTGGAAAATGATGGTGGGTGTGCAATATACTCGATTCTCCAGCAACAAGTGACCACAAATGATGCATGGTGCTCTAGATTGTAAGGCGAACATTATGAGGAGAAGCCATTGTGAGAGATGGGAAGCTTATGGAACCTAACTTCCAAGTTAGATGGGGTCTATGTGTGACCAGTGATGGTAATAGATGATCTCTATGAGCACAACTTTGAGCTTAGGTAGGGCATTAAAGTTAGGAATGTTGGATGCCATTCAAGGAGAAAATAAACACATTTTTATGTCACATAGTTTCCCCATACAAGATTAATGGGTATAGAGGAGGGCTTGGCCCATTTTACAGGATCACAAGGCATAATCCCTTAACAGATAGGGTCAAGCAGTAGGATGTGTGGTCTTGGAGGATGTAATAAAGTAAGTGTATGGTCTAGGGATCCGACTGCTTCAGACAGATTTGAAATCGGATACTGTTTGGTCACTCGTCTGTAGGACCAAAGATCTCAAAAATAGACTCAAGGATAAGTTCATGTGCTCTCATATTCAAGTGATCCACTTAGCCTAGTGGTTAAGTCTCATGGTTGTGAAGGAGGAGGTCCTGGGTTCAATCCCATGGGGAGCATGGGGAGAGAGTTTTGCCCAAGAAGCTCTAGAGCCTTCTAACTCAAGTTAACGTGAGTTAACTTGAGTCTTGAGAGACTTAACTCGAGTGACAAGTACAACTACCACTAGTGGACTCTAGTGGAAGGTACTAAAGCAGTGGAGGAGATCACTCCAGCCAATAGTAGACTCTAGTGGAAGGTATCAAAGGAGTGGAGGAGATTGCACATGCACTTGCGGACTTTAGTTATTTTTGTGGTCCTCGTTGATTCAAGCAGCTATATATAGAGGCATATGGCTGGAAGGTGAGTACACATTCATTTGTGAGCTAGTATTATGGAAACTCTGTTGCATAGGTATAGTTAGATTATAGATTTGTTCAACTATTGTTTTCTCTCTTGACATTATTTATCTATACTAACTCCCATTTTAATAGTTATGTAAGCATGACCTATGAGAAGATCTATATGGCATTTGTGCAAAACTAAGGCCTATATGTAGGTTTTTCTAGATTGCAACCATCTTTGTAGTTGTATTACTCTTGGAAATTTGCAAATTTAAGTTCTCTATCTCTTAGTTTGCATCTCTCTCTATTTGAATTTATCTCAAATCTTTCTACTACTCTATTTTATTGATTTATTATCTCTTACACGGTATTATAGATCAAGAAGCCTTGAGTAGCATATAAGAAGAAAATGTAAAAGTCTCAATGAAAAAGGAGAGGACATGTCAAGCGGTGCATCATAATCTACGATTGCAAGTCAAGGTGGTTTTCAACATGAGTAGTTAAGTCTCCACAAGGGGGCCATACTTGCAAAAATCCATTTGTTTCCCATTTCAAAATGTTTGGAAGAGAATGTGATGTAGATGTTGTAGATAGCCAAATAAACAAGCTTCAATTAGAAAGCATCAAATGTATATTATTAGGTTACATCAATGATAATAAGGCTAGTACATTTTACTACACTGAGGGTAATAAGATCATGATGAGTCATGATCTGATGTTTAAGAAGGAACTATTACATATAGTGGAGGAGGAAAATAGAACTTCCACTTTAAAATCTTGCAAAGGAGCAACCCACAATAAACATTGAACAAAAGATATCATTTTTACATCATATAAAGATTAATCATCTTTATATGATGAGTTTAAAATTCACCAACCTATTTGTATTGTTTGAAAAGCCATCTCCATGTTGAGTGAGAAACCTCAATGATTTTGTAAACCATTGTCACAGTAGCAAGTTATAGATGGACCAAGGCAATCATAGATTATAAAAGAGAAGAGATGGGAAAAAAACCCATATTCTAAATATAAGCATTATGGCTTAGATCATTCAAGAAAAAGAAAAAGAAGCAATAAACTCTATGATCTCAAGTCTAGGGCGGTGATGCAAACATCAAAAACTATAATATGCAAATATCAACTATAATATAAGTCTAGGGTGGTGATGCAAACTATAATATCAGAAACTAAACCTCAAATTCCATGTTACTTTCTATATCTCATTATTGTTTTAGAATTTGGAGAAACTAATAATTCCATGATGTTTCAAATATTCCAAAATCCTAAGGGAACTATCCACTTACTTGATTTTGACATTCGAAGGTGTTGTTTGAGATTACTAAAATCATTAGTGATATCATCAATTCATAACTACCCTTGAACACCTATATAAGGAGGGACTAGCCACATACAACCTCAGTCTTGCCAATGTGAGTCCTAGGAGCTCAAGGAATCGTGATATACAAGTAAGTACTTTCCAATTTCGTGTTCAAGTTTGAATGTTGTTCCTTGTTCTATTTTTTTTTAGTCTTGTATTGCGGAGAACCCATCTTTTCCTCTTGTAATCTTTTCCTCTTGAGATACTCTCTAGCTATTTCTTGTACTTAGTTCATCTTCCTCAAGGAATCTCTTATAACTCAAATTTCTTGTTTCATACCTAGGATCTTGGGTTGTGGAATTTCTTATATCTTGTCTAGCCTAGTCATTTATGATTTTTGGTTTTGGGTTGTGGGATTTCTTTTAATAGCTCTATATTCTCATATTATTTCCCCTCCATGGTGATCTTGTAATCAAAAGCACAGTTCCAAAAGCTTTTTCAAGTCTAGTTAGGAAGTCTAATGCTCTGCAAAAAGCTTCAAAATTCTCCCTACGTAGAGCCTTTGTGAAAAGGTATGCAACATTATCATATGTGGGCACATAAGCAAAACTAATCTCTTGTAGAGAGTTTCTCCCTGACATAATGATGTTGCACCTCATGGCTATCTATTAGTGAAAATAGTGGTGGAAGAAGATTGACCAACACCCAAATCAGCTAAAAAGGCATTCCAACCACACACAATCAACAACTATTAAAGTTACCCTATACTTAGAAAATTCCCCAAACTTGACATCTAAAAAGAGGCATGCAAATCAGCCTTAAATTCAGGAATATGCTTCTTGGTAGGACTAATGGGCAGCATGCCATCAACATATACAACAATGATCATAAGTAAATTATCTACATGCTCAACATATAAGGTTTTCTCAGTTGGAATGTTCTCAAATCCATGTGCTATCAAGTAGGGATGCATCTTTGCAGAGCAAGCACATGGTGCTTGATTGAACACATACAATGTGTTTTTCAAGGTAAATACTTTGTTTTCATGCCCTTCCTACACAAAACCATGGGGCTGAAATACATATACCTCCTCATGTAAATTACACAAAAACAACACCATGACTAATGAGAATGTGTTTAGTCTATGGATGATACAAAAGAAAACATTTGCTTCAAAACTATACCCAAAACAACTACACCTCATAGCTTTATCATTCAATTTTCTATGTTGTTGTTCATGCTCTAATGCATATACAAGATAATCAAAATCACGTACACAAGCAATAGATGGCTTGAGAACATTCCAAGCACCATATGGAGTGATAGAATGCAATGCTTTTGTGGGACACCCCTTAAGTATATTTGTTGCACATCTAACAACATCAAGCAAGAAGCTATGTGGTAAATCATGACTTTTGGCCATACACCTTTCTATTTCCATGAGAGACGTATTCTTCCTCTAAAAAAGTCCATTTTGTTGACATGTATACAACACTATAAACTGAATTTTTATCCCATATTTCAAGCTTAGCATTGATAGGTGGCGATCCCAGCTTTTTAGGGATGTGCAAAGATAGAACCGTACATAAAATCATTTTTTTCTAAGAATATATTGAACCAAATGATGTACACATTTTCACCACAAAGTATACATTGATATCTTTCAAATGAGCCCTTACACATAAGCATTGAATCTTTGAGGAGTTAGAACCATCCTCTTCAACTTGACAGAACTTAGAGAAGATGATGTAGGGAAATATAAAAGAACAAGTGTTTGTGAGTCTTAATATAGACTCTTTGGAGATTCCAAAACTCTTTAAAAAATTATTTGAATTCAAATTAGCTCATGGGATAGGTATTTGTAACTAGGATATCTTTTTCTACAATCTAAGAAGTAGAGAATCAAGATTCAATAAAGTGAATTAGGTAGTTGGTTTGGTACTTGATTGAATACCAACCTCAAACTCGTGGATTGTGATCATGAACATTTACAACAATAGGAATTCTCAAAGAATATGTCTAACACTATGACTTGCTTTGATGATGAAAAGCAAGTCCTTCTCAAGCATGATGAGGGCTTGATGTTCTGAAAATTCCCCCTCAAAATAAAGCATCCTTGACTCTTCAATCATTTATGATTTGAATACTTGCTATTGACTTCAACCTGCAAAGTTTAACCCCATCAAGAGCTTTAGTCATCATATTTGCTACTTGCTTCTCTTTTGGAACAAAAGAAACATCAATATCTTTTGCCGTGAGGTTCTCCTTGATGAAGTGATAATGAACCTCTATATGTTTGGTTCTTGCATGGTATACACAATTTTCTACTAAGTATTTGAGCTTATTTTGTCTCCAAATATGTGATGTTTGGAACTCACAAGTCCCACGTTTGCATACAATTCTTTTAGCCAAATTACTTCTTGAGTTGTTATGGTCAATCATCTATATTCTATTTCATTGAGGATAGTGCAACTATAAGTTGCTTCTTGGAACTCCATGACACAAGCTTTGAGCCTGTAGAAGCTAGAAATCCTTATGTACTTCTCCTATCATCTTTGGATCGTGCCCAATCTACATCTAAGTATAGCTTGAGATCCAAATTCTTATGTATAAGGATAGAATATACCTTCATTGATTATACCTTTGAGATACTTGATTAGTTGCATCCATATGTGGCTTTCTTGGAGAGTGCATGAATTGACCTAGCACTCCTACACTATATGAGATGTTTGCCCTTGTATGTGTAGCATAGATTAAACTACCTACCAAACTTTGGTATTGGTTTACATCTTCAATTTGTTCACCTTCATAAACACTAAGTTTATGATTCCTCTCGAAAGATGTACCTATTGGCTTTGAATTATCTAATTTTAACTTCAATAATAGATCTTGAATGTACATCCTTTGATTCAATTACATCTCTTCATCTGTGTATATGAACTCCATAACCAAGAAGAATGTGCGCTCTTCAAGGTCACTAATCTTGAATTCTTCCTACATATGCCTTTTGATTTTTTCTATTCCATTCAAGTCATGACCTATCATAATTATGTCATCTACATAAACACATATATAGATAACTTTGTTATGAACCTTCTTGATGAAAAAAGAAGGATCTATATTGCTGGACTTGAAACCTTGATCTTGTAGATTGGTCACCAATCTGAAGTTCCAAGCTTTGGGATCTTGTTTTAAGTCATGCAACACGTTCTTAAGTTTACAACCATGAGTAGGATAATTATGGTTTGAAAATAGTGGGGGTTGTGAAATGTATACCTCTTCATTGATCCACCCATTGAGAAAACCATTCTTCACATCAAGTTGAAGTAGCTTCCAATTCCTCGCAGCTGCTATACTATGCAAAGTCTTGATGGTGGTCATCTTGGCAACTAGTGAAAGGGTTTCTTCATAGTCCATGCCTTGATTTTGAGCACATCATTTAGCAACCAACATGGCTTTGTACCTAGAAATTAATCCATTTGAATTCCTTTTCAACTTATACACCCATCTACAACCTACAACCTTTTGATTGGTTTGCATTGGAACCAACTCCCATGTGTCCATTTCCTTTAGAGCTTCTGTTTCTTCCTTCATAGCCTTCTCCAAATTAGGGTTTCCTTTAGCTTCTTCATATGTTGAGGGTTCCTCTAGAACAACATCTTTGTCCAAATAAGTGAAATGTTTTCTTACAAATGTACAATCATATCCATACCTTTTTTGTTGCTTTCTCTCCCTTGTTGATCTTCTAGGAATGTGTTTGGAGAATTCTCCACATTCTTGCATCTTAGCCTTTCCTCTTGATTTTCAAAGCTTGTAATCTCTCTCTATCTCATCTTGATCATCATCTGATTCACTTCTAGAGTCTTGCATCTCTGTATCATGCTTGCTACCTAATGAATGAAAATCTCAAGCAAAATCATGGGGTAGATTTACCTTTTGTTTATCCTCTTCATACCAAGATCTATGTTGTTCAAATACAACATCCCTAATTGTGGTAAATTGCTTTTTTGATGGATTATAGAACATGTATCCCAATTGAGTTGAATCATAGCCATTTAATACAACCTTAGTTGCCCTTTCATCCACTTTCCATCTAATTTCTGAAGGCATATGTATATATGCTAAACAACAAAAGAACTTTGCAATGACATAGGCTTGGTTCTCTACCATTTTATGCTTCATAAGGAGCCATATCTTGAAGATATTTGGATGGAAGTCTAATCACAAGATACAATGTAGTAGATATAGCTTTTGCCCATAGATAATATTGTAGCTTCTTCTCTTCAAGCATAGTCCTTGTTGATCCAATTAGGGTCTTTTTTCTCCTTTGTCCAATACCATTCAATCAAGGAGAGTTCTTGGTGGCAACTTCCCTTTTGATGCCTTTATCCTACAAATACTCATCAAATTTCTTTAGAGAAGTATTCTCCCCCTCCACCATATGTAATTTTCTTTAATTATCTACTTGTATGATTTTCCACATGTGCTAGGTACTTCTTGAAGCATCCATACACTTCATTCTTATTCTTGATAAAGTACAAAATTTTCAATCTATTGTGATCACAAAAAAAAAAAAATAATACCTTGAGCTTGCTAATGAAGGTTCTTGTCTTGGTCCTCACACATCAGTGTGTACAAGGTCCAAGAGATTTTTGTGGATGTAGCCTTTGTGGTTGAAAATTTGTCTTTGTTCCTTTCCAATTCCGCAAGCATCACACGTATTGATCATGTGTTTCTTTGAGATGTTTGGCAGCCCTAGAAAACTTTGATCACACATATATCTTTTAAAGTTCTTTCATTCACATAAATAAGCCTCTTATGCCACACTTCAATATCCCTTATGGTTGGAGACCCAAAGTTGAATAGAGTTATATGATAGAGGAGCAACATTGTCTACAACATGATTTGAACAACTAGAATCTATATAGAACATAAGTCCATCTTCTTTACCTTCTTTCTGACTCAAATTCATTAGGATTAATGTTACTTCGTGTGATTGATCCTCTAAGTAGTTGTTTAAATCCCTTCTCTTATAGTTCCTATTGTTATTGTTGTAATTCTACCATCTCTCCCTCTTATGTTGCCAAATCCACCTCTACCTGCTCCTTTTTGAGTTCTTCCATTGAACCAAAAAATTTGAGTGGTGTGGTTGGTCTAGTTATAGATGGAACAAGGTTGGACTTCTTGTCCTTTTGACTTCTCATGCTTTGCTACTTTATTCTTCCCTTTCCACTTGCTCTTGCTTGCATAGTTGGCTTCAAAAATTTCTTCATCATCCTCCTCCTCCTTCTTAACTTTGTTCTTCTTATCTTTCTTGTCAACATAAAGAGAACTTGTTGAGTTACCTTGATAAGGGCTACCTTCCTTCATATTGTTTTTTACCTCTTCATTGAAGATTTGTCCAAAGAATATGTTGAAATCATCCATGATAAGATCATAGGTTGTTGTGAAGGATTGCCAATGCTTGTCATTCCTAATTCCATTTAATATCTACCTCAAGAGGGCCTCTTCTTCAACCAGCTCTCCAATTGAAGCTAAAATATCGACAATTTCTATGACTTTAGTGACAAACTTTGTGATAGTTTGCTTTGGTGTCTTCTTCATTTGGTTGAACTCATTCCATAAATGGTTCTTCCTAGCTTTGGTGCTAGCAGAGAAGAAGGTCTCAAGTGCATCGTAGGTTTCTTGTGATGTTTTGCATCCTTTAACGTGTGGTAACAAGTAATAAAAAATAGAGTTTAAGATATACGACCATGCTTGGGCATCTCTTGAACACCATAGTGTAAGCTTCTCAGTCTCTTCTTATGTAGGTCCTCCTTTGGATCTTGGAGTAGGCATGAATTCATCACTTGATAAAATTTAATAAAGATTTCTACCTTGCAAGTAAGCTTCCAATATGATTTTCCAAGCAACATAGTTATTCCTATCAAGCTTCTCAATCAATGAAGAAAAACCATCACCCATCTTGGTGTCGCTCTAATACCACTATTAATACTTGGAGAAGCTTCAATAGTACAAATCTATATTGCAAAGTGTAGAAGTTTGGCCTAGCCACCTAGCACAAGGCCAACCCCTTTGCTTTTGGAGAGTTTAATGCACCTTATGAGCTTGAAACTAATGCAATGAAATATTGTATGTGCTTTGGAAGATCACTGAAAAAAGTTAGAATCAAAACAAATAGATTTGCACATTGACTAGCTCAAGGATCTTGCTAATTATGGATAAATCATGCAACTTGTAATGCTCAGTTCTCCCAAATTGATTGTAATTGGCTAAAATACTTTTAGAGGATGGAAGCTTATAGGGTTAAGTTTCTATAATGCACATTATTTGGATTTATCAAGAAGATATGTGCTATTTACAAGCTTAACATTGATAGGTGGTGATCCAAACTTTTCATGGATGTGTTGAGATAGACCCTGAGACCATAAGAACCTTGTTTCTCACTATCTACTGAAACAAATGATGTAAAAATTAGTACCTTTCAAATGAGCCCTTATGCATAAGCATTGCATCTCTGAGGAGTGAGAACTAGCCTCTACAAGTTGACATATATTGGCAAAGATGATGCAAGGAAATAGCAGAAGAGAAAAGTGAAGATAAAATATGAATTTATTGATATAACATATAGTACAAGTGTTTGAATTCAAATTAGCTCACGGGATATGTAGTTGTAATTGTGATCTCTTTTCCACAATATAGGAAGTGGAGAATAAAGCTTCAATAAAGTGAATTTGGTAGTTGATTTGGTTCTTGATTGAATACCAACCTCAAACTCGTGGATTTTTGTGCTTCTCATCTTTATTCTTTAACAAGAATAAATGTCTAAAGACTTTTAAACTTTTACATGATAAAGAATCCTCATGGGATATAATAAGTGATCATGAACCTTTACAACAATAGGAGTTCTCAAAGAATACTTGTAACACTATGCCTTGCTTCAATGATGAAAAGCAAGTCCTTCTCAAGCATGATGTTCTAAGATGTGTTCCTATGAAGGCCATCAACTCTCCAATTTTCACTTGTGTCTACCTTTCAACACTTGATATGAAGCTAGATGCCTATAGGAAAATGCATATGATGAGAAATATGTAAAAAAATTTGAAATTATCCAAGGAAAAATATAGTTTTCCAATAGAAATAATTATTTTCCCAGGCAAATTGTGAATTCTCTAGAGCAATTGCAATGTCTCTAGGTGCACACAATGAGCAATCATGATTTACAAAGGCCAATCTCAAGTTTCCAAATGTGATTTTGATGGTTATGTATTGAATGTTGTTCCCCATGGAGAACTGCAATTTCTAGCTCACTTTTGGTGATTTCTCATTTTGCATATTGATTTCACTCTATACAATTTCTTGATGCCTCTAGAGAAATCACGATTCTCTTAGAAACAATTTCAAACGCAAGTTTAAAATGGTTCACCAAGCTTTTAGTAAATAGTATCCAAACTCGAGAAAATTTTGGTAGAATCATACGTTTCTCAATATCCTCAACCCAAAAAAAAAAAAAAAAAAAAGAAAACTCACAGAGAAGCACAATGTCTCCGAAATCATCAACTCCAAATGCTTAGAACTCTATGCACATCATCCAACGGAGATGAAACTTTACAAAAGTGTACATGATGGCTCAAAGATACTCTACATATATTTTAATGAAGTTTGAATCCTCATGGACTGCATAGAAAGCTTGGGAAGTTCCTCTCTCTCTCTCTCTATTTTCACTCTCTTATCTTGATATTATAACAAAGGAGACTTGATTCTAACTTGAGAGCGTATATCAAAGTACAAAGACCTAGAATGAAGGTCTTAAAATGTATGGAGTCCTCCAAAGCTTCTATAAGGCTCCAAAACTCTCTCCAAATACTTCTTCTCTGCAACATATCCAATATAAAAGTTGAACAAAAAACTAACATCTTAATGAAGAAATTTCTAGAAGTACTAACTTTCAATGAATGTGTCCCAAACTCTAAGAATGATAATCATCGTCAACGTATCCTTCACCTCTGCTCAAGCTTGAAAGTAGCTCCTTTTTGGGAACAAAGGTTTGATCCCTCGACAATAATGTCAAATTATTATTGTAGATCCACAAAGACACAAGGTGAAAAATAAATTGTGAATCTGAGTGCTACTCGGGGGGACAAAGAGCAAGAAAGTATGTCTACATGAGTTTAGAGAGAAAAAAATTCATGAAAATTCGGATATGGAAAACTGTTTTTCTTTATCTGCAGTTACCTTACGATCAATGGGAGATGGCCCATCCCTTGTTGCATATCCAAATGTCATCCTTGAGAAGCTATATATGAATGAGGTGAGATTATCTCAAAACACTCTATTTGTAGATAGAAAAGAACAACTACATCCCTTGCGAACACACTTCCACATGTGCCTATACTTTGTGGACACTAAATTCTCACTCTGAAGACCACATATGAGTAAAGGAGGAGGAAAAAATGGAAAAGAACACAAGTACAAAAATTTCGTGAAGCTCTCTCTTGCAAAATGAACAAAACTTTACACAAATGAGCTCCCATTGAGCTATATACAAATTTAATCAACCAATTTTCCACCAAAATGGCTAGAGTAGTTAAAAATAGTAATGAACAACTAGTTATGTTATTTTCACTAGTTTTTCACTACCAAAAAAGGGAGTGATTACATCTAGGGACCTCCCAACTCTAGGGAATTACAAGTTTAATGGATTCGACAAAAATGCTATGGATCTATCTGTTTGACGTAATTACAAAAAATAAAATTTTGGAAAAAAACTTCTTGCATCACTTTTCCACACTTTCTTTTTTGGTTCTTTCGTTCACACTGCTCCATATCCAAACCATATGAGAAAGACAAACCATATCCATAAATAATATATATATATATATATATATATATATATATATATATATATATATATATTTATATTTATATAGTTGGCTAGCAAGCAAGAGTTGATAGAGAAGAGAGCTTGAGAAGATAAGAACAAAGAGAAGAACAACAAGGAATAAGGAGAGAGAGCAGTCAAGCATAATATGGCAATAAGTCCCAACCAATTTTTCATAGGAATCTAACTTTATATCAAATAGTGATGATTATCACTACACTCACAATGTGAATACCATTTTTAGTAGAATAGAATCCATTTTGTTCAAGCTGATGAGTCTCAAGCTTGAGGAGTATTATAAGTATTTACATACCAAATTTAATGATTTTTAGACTCCATTTGAGCCCTCAAATAAGCCCTAAAACCTAATTTTCAACTACGTTGGACACTAGGTCTGGACAATGCCAAAGCTAGTGAAAAACTATAAAAAGAGCTAGAGAGCTCATTTTTGAGGTTGGCTTGGTAGAGATTGAAGGTTTTGTAATAGAGTTCTTTTGTAATTGAAAGCATTCCATTGTTCCACTCTTTGTTCTTGCCTTGTGTGTGCATGTGTGTGTATGTGTGTGCATGCTCGTGTGCTTCTCACTCACTCACTTGTGCACTTCACTTGCTCATGGTCCTCTTACACCCTCACATCTCCACGGATCGACAATTATGAGGCAGACCTCCTCACATTGGTACTCACCATTGTGTTAGAGTGACACACAATTTGGCACTGTTGTAAGAGAACGAGCTTGGAGGATGAGCATGTGATGGTAAGACAAAGAGTTGTGATGCTGGATTTATAGGTAATTTCTTCACTTCTCATTATTTTTTCTTACTTTCTTCACCACCACCACCATCATCATCATCATCCTCACCATCTCCCACCTCAATATCCTTCTTTGCTAAATTTTCAACGTTTTGGTCATATACCCCTCCCTACCTCATTCCCCTCATTCCATTTGTGAAAGAGAGAGCAAGAGAGAGCTTTTGTGCATTTAGTGTTGTTTGTGAGCATTTGTTGCAGGTTTGAGCTATATGATCATCTCCAACAACTTTTGTAGGTACGAGAGATGTCTGCACAATTTTTGAGACGACAACCTCTATCTATCACGATAGACAGAGAGGGTTGGTATTTCTTGTTTTCATGCATGGCAGGATAAACCGCACCACTAGAGCATCCCAAATCACTAGAAAGATCTTGAAAATTTGTGTTTTACTTTTATCTATTGTGACATACCAAATTCGTGATAAATGATAGACAATGGACACTGTCTATCGCGATAGACACCTGTCTATCGTGAAAGATAGGACCCACGATAGACACCCATCTATCGCGATAGACCGAAATCCATGATAGACAACCATCTATCACGACAGATTGAAATCCATGATACACACTTGTCCATCATGACAGACTAAAATCCATGACAAACACTTGTCTATCATGATAGATTGAAATCCACGATAGACACCCGTCTATCACAATAGACTAAAATCCATGATAGGCACCCATCTATCATGACAAACACTCATCTATCAGGACAAATTGAAGGCTATGATATACACTGTCTATTGCAACATATACCCCTGTATCATGAGAAATAGGACCCCATGATAGACCCCTGAAGTATTTCGATGGCGATGCACCACAGTGCGCTCTCCTTCTTGAGAGCTCCACGACGATATGCTCGGAGTAGAAAACCGAGCTCCTGAGGCCGCACACAGTACTCCGCACAGAGGCTGTAGAATACGCAGAAAACACAATACACAGGGAGCACGAAGACAGACTTCTTAGGTCTTACAAATGCGGTCGAACTTACAGTCTGTGATTGACCAGGGCACTATATGTTTTATTAAAGAACATATACAAAGAAGTGTCCGGGGGCCATTTGGCCTTTCACATGGACACTAACGGTAACAATCTCCCACTAAAGGCCAATATGGCTAGAGTAACTATGGGAGAAAAAATAAAGAATGATAAAGAATACCTGAGTGTAAGTATACAAACTATACCTCCCACCTGATGGGCATGTTACGTAGTATACAAGTGACTGCGTAAGATCAAGAATCAAGTAACCTCCATCAAGTGACAACAATGTTGAAAGCTATCCTGTGGTAGAGCTTTAGTCAAAGCATCTGCAGCATTATCTCGAGTGTGAACCTTCTCAAGAATAATGCTCTCAGTGGCTAAGCAATGTCTAATGAAGTGATACCTCACCTCAATGTGCTTGGTCTTTGCATGATAGACCAGATTCTTAGCCAAAGCAATGGCACTCTGACTATCACTAAGTAAATGAGGTACATGCTGAGGTAAACCCATATCACAAGCAAGACGAGAAAGCCACAATGCCTCCTTACATGCCTCACTTGCTGCAACATACTCTGCTTTTGTGGTGGAAACAGCTGTACATTCTTGAAGATGAGATCTCCAAGAGATAGCACCTCCAGCAAAATGAAAAATGTACCGTGATGTAGACTTACGATTGTCTACACAACCAACATAGTCAGAATCTGTGTAACCAATAATGGATGCTTTCCCTCTACCTAAGCATAGACACTTGTCCTTAGTGCCACTCAGATATCTCAAAATCATTTGACCGCTTCCCAATGTTTTTTGCCAGGATTAGACATATATCTGCTCACAACTCTCACTGCAAATGTAATGTCTAGTCTCATAGCTACCATAGCATACATGAGACTACCAATAGTAGACTAATAGGGAATTTTGGTCATGAATTCCTTTTCCTCATCTGATTTGGGACAGTCATCCTTGCTCAATTTCACATAAGTGGGTAAAGGTGTACTCAATGCCTTTCCACCCTGCATATTGAATCGGTGAACTACTTTGGATATGTACTCACTTTGAGACAAGTAAATGCATCTTTTACTCCTATCACGAGTAATGCGCATGCCAAGAATATGTTTGGCATTCCCCAAATCCTTCATATCAAATGTCTGACTCAAATTCTTTTTGAGAATTGACAAATCATAAGAGGACTTCCCAACAATCAACATATCATCGGCGTAAAGTATCAAGCATATCAAGCTGCCATCAGAACATCTCTTTGTGTAGAGAGAGTGATCCTCATTGCTCCGAGAATAGCCTTGGGAGTTCATAAAAGCATCAAACTTTTGGTACCATTGTCTAGGAGACTGTTTAAGTCCATACAAGCTCTTCTTGAGCTTACAAACTAGACTTTCCTTGCCAGGAACTACATAACCCTCTGGTTGTTCCATATAGATCTCATCTGTAAGATCTCCATGCAAGAAAGCTGTTTTCACATCCATTTGGACTAGCTCTAAGTCCTCCATTGCAACGAATCTAAGCAACATGCACAAAGTAGTCATCTTGACCACTGGAGAGAAGATTTCCTCAAAATCAACACCATGTTGTTGCTTAAAACCCTTTGCAACAAGTTGTGCTTTATATTTTGGAGAAGCACTATCTGATGTGAATTTCAGCTTATATACCCATTTACATGGTAAAGCTTTCCTGCCCTTTGGAAAAGGTACTAAGTCCCAAGTACATTCTTGTGAATAGAATCCAACTCACTCTTCATGGCACGCTCCCACTTGACATGATCCTCTGTCTGCATAGCCTCTTTGTAGCAAGAAGGCTCACTGGCATCTGTTAGCATAACAAAATCTAAACCTGTAACATATCTATCAGGTGGATATGAGACACATGCAGAATGTCTCAATGGTTGCTGAATAGGAACATGTGCAGAATGATCTGAATGGACATTCTCTTGAACATCCCTATGTGCAGCATTTTTTTGCATGCTAACAGGAGGACTAGTATCCTCAAACACCACTCTTCTCACTTCAACCTCCTTAATGGGCTGTTTATGCATCTTAGACTTATTAAAAATGACATCACTACTTCTGATCACTGACCATGTTTCAGGATCTCATAAGCGATATCCAAATTGTCCTTCTCGACCATATCCAAGAAAAATGCGTTTCTTTGACTTATGGTCCAACTTTTTTCTATGATTCTTGGGTATATGAACATATGCTTCACACCCAAAAACTTGAAGATGATCCTAATATGGTGGTTTCCCTGTCCATAACTCTTGTGCCACTTTCAGACCTTTGGCAGTACTAGGTGAAAGGTTAATCACATGAACTACAGTCAATACTGCTTCTGCCCAAAAACCTTGTGAGAGGTTTGCATGATGCAACATAGAGACTACTCTATCTTGAATAGTTCTATTCATCCTCTCAGCTACATCATTCTGTACTGGGGTATAAGGAGCTGTAAACTCTCTACGAATCCCTCTAGACTGATAGAAAAGGCTGAATTCATGTGAGGTATACTCACCCCCATTATCTGAACGTAAAGCCTTAAGCTTAGTTCCTTTTTCAGTCTCAACTGAAGCAAGCCATCTTTTGAAAGTAGGGAGTACATCATCCTTTGATTTGATAGGATATACCCAGACTTTTCTAGTAGCATCATCTATGAAAGTGACAAAGTAAAGAGAACCACCTAAGGACCTAGTGGGCATAGGACCACACACATCTGAATGAACGAGATCTAAAGGCTGAATTGAAGAGTCAATGTGCGTTCTATGCACATTTCTGGTTTGCTTTCCATATTGACAATGCTCACAAAATGAAAAATCAGAGAAAGATAACACAGGTAAGTAGCCAGAATGAGAAAAATTTTCCATTCCACTACGAGATATATGGACCAAACGACCATGCCAAATACAAGCCATAGGCTGTTCAGTAATAGCTAACAAGTGTTCTTTCTGTGATACAAATAAAGGATAAAGTGAGCCAACTTTGCTTCCTTTTGCAATAACCATATTGCCCTTTGATATACAAAAGGACTGAGCATAGAAGACCACCTTGTAACCAAGGTCATCAAGTTGACCAACTGACATCAAGATAACTGAGGTACATGGCGTACATTACGCATAGTAAATTTTGAACCATTAATGAACTGCACAACCACATCTCCAATCCCCACAACATCACACTGGTAAGAGTCACCAAGTCTCACGGTACCAAGAGACTTTGCTGCATAATTAGAGAACCATTCTCTATGTGGTGTCACATGGAAAGAAGCACCAGAATCTAGTAGCCAGGTGTGGGAAAGAGAATCAGCCATAAGTGCCTCAGATGGCACAATACTATCAAGTGTCAACACATCAACATCATCAGAAATAGCATTAATTTCTTCAATCTTCACAGTTGAAGTAGATGGTGCAGGTAACTGTTTAACATGCCCATCAACATTCTATCCTTTACCTTTAGCATTCTTTAATGCATAACAATCTTTCTTCATGTGTCCTTTCTTATGACAATAATGGCATTCGATATCCCTCTTCCTTGATTTACTTCTACTCTTATTCCGTTGACCATCTTTTCCTTGTTCTTGCTCCTGCCACGTTGTTGATTCTTTCCTTGGTAAGAATCACGAACATTATATGCATCTCCACTCTGAGTGCCAACCATAGATTTTCTATGAATCTCCTCGCTCAAGAGTTCTCCACATATGTCACCATAGACAAGTTTACCACCAGGTGCACTGTTGCTAATAGCTGTGCAAAACGTATCCCATGATGATGGCATGGTGCATAACAGCAATACTGCTTTCATTTCATTATCCATATCCATTTTCTGAGCGTGTAACTGGGAGAATATAGCATCAAACTCATTTAGATGAGCAGCAACACTATCTGTGTCCTTCATATGAAGGTCATATAATTTTCTCATCAGATACACTTTATTTGATGCCGTCTCTTTTTCATATGTATTGCATAACTTTTTCCAAAGCTCCTCTGCACTTTCACAGTATAATACTGTAAAGTAAACATTATCTGCCAGGTGCAAGCGAATGGTGACCTCTCGGGAAGTACGGGGAACCTCTATATTCCTTGATTGTTGAGGTCCTCCCTCGCGTGTAGCCAACGACGCCAACAATGACTTCGGTGACTCGGATGACAAGGTATGCCTTGGTCGCCACCTTAGTCGTAAGCCTTGGAGAAAGCCTTGGGGGAGGGGGGGGGGTGCTCGCTTCGATCGCACAAAAGGAACAAATCTTTTGCCTCGAACCTGGCTCTGATACCAGTGAAGTATTTCGATGGCGATGCACCACAATGCGCTCTCCTTCTCGAGAGCTCCACGATGATATGCTCGAAGTAGAAACCGAGCTCCTGAGGCCGCACACAGTACTCCGCACAGAGGCTGTAGAATACGCAGAAAACACAGTACACAGGGAGCACGAAGACATACTTCTTAGGTCTTACAAATGTGGTCGAACTTATAGTCTGTGACTGACCAGGCCATAGACAACCAATTTCGGCCAAAAGAAAGTAGGGTTGGTATTTTTGAAAATTGGGGATAGTTTTGGCATTTTTTCCAATCTCTTTTAACTACACAATTACGAAGGCCTTAAACAAATACACAAATATACTAAGAGCTTCTATTTGTTTGTTTGACCCCTAAGAGCCTAGACTGACATAACTTTTTCATACAAAATCCGTTTTTTGAGCTCTAGAGTGTGTTGGAAAGCCAAGGTGACCTTCAAGTGGGATAAGGAAGCCAAGGGAGTTCTAGAGGGTTTTTCATCAATACAAAGGGGGAAAAAGGGTCTTTAAAAATTTTCTGAATGAAAATTATCGAAAAAGAGACATTATTCGATGAATTTTTTAGATTACTAAAAGGAAGCATTTATAAATGTAACTATGCAACATGTTATCATAAGGGTTGAATATTTCTACAAAAAATATATTTTTCACTAAAGGATAGAAAAACAAAGATTCATTCACTAATTTTATGATGCTAATTTGAGTATTGGCACATAATTTATATCAACTACTGGTTATTCTTAATAAAAATCATGATCTCATTGTTCTAAATGCAATAAAGTCCCTTATTTTATATATTTGAACACTTTTCTATCCATAATTAGAGTTTTTTGATGACTTCTACTAATTTTATGGCATAAAACTAATCATGTATGTGCCATGATAGTCTTATCATCTATGAATTATTTTGGAAAATGATTGTATGAATATAACTCATTTTTATTATCAAAATACTATTTAAGAATCTTAAAGCTAGATATATTTTTTTAAAAACCTCAAGAGTCAAATTTCTATGCAAATTCTTCAAACCAAACAATGCTACTATTTTTCTATGCTAAGAAAAGGTCATTTGATGAGAAAATATTGCATATGCTACATGATTAAAGTTAATATGCTAGTTTTCTCTATATAAAGTAGTTTATAATGTGTCTATGGTTATTTTGATTGATATTATATACATTATATCATTGAGAAAAGCAAATGTTTTAAGATGAATTTCTATTCTTGGGAGAGTGGAATATGACTATTCAATGAAATATTGAGATTGTTGGTGGTATGTGAGATAGGCACACAACTAATTGGTTCAAATACATGTGATATATTTTTATGATACTATATGATGGTTTTTGAAATAAAACACTAGCCATTTTAGTGTTTTTATACATCAATACCGTATAGAAGGCTCCTATGGTCTATAGCTATATAAGGAGCACCCTATATTGTAGTAATTTTCTTATTAAAAAAATGATTTTTCTTATTCTCAAGACTTGTCTTAAATGATTATATGACTTTAAATAAATGTTAGAAAAATTATTTCAATATGTGGAAAATTTTGTTCATGGAGATATTTGCTTTCTTCTCATATATAACTCTATAGAAAAACTATTTTTTAATTAGCTTCAAACAAATACCTCAGGAAATAGTGCAACTTACAAGAAGATGGTTTAAAGAGTACTTAGAGAGATGCCTTGTTCGAGAGGTACCCGCGCCAGCCAAACAAGTGGCTTTATTCCTAGATGGTTTGTTGAGCACCAAATTGAGATCTTATGTGTACTTGAAAGGACCATAGAACATTGTGTATGCATGTGCATAGACATTGAGGATAATTTGGGTGAAAAATTAGAGCCCGTCATCCCCGACAAGACAAGAAGACTGAACAAGTACTAAAAGCTAAATGGCAGCGCATGCTTACTTGAGATCGAAGATAAAGGTTGCAAGCAAAACGTACAACTGCTAAATGCGCAGATTAAAGTGATGATGGTATTCGTGGAAGCAAACTTGTCCTTTTGCAGCACATCTTTACAAAAGAGTTATGCGGAGGCAGAACTGTGAAAGGAGAATACGCATTTGCGAAAGGTCGGATCTCTTTTCGCAGAAAAACTCAAACAGAACCAAGGGAGCTACACCCTCCTTCAACAGAACCAAGGGAAGCATGGAGAAGCCATACAAGGCAAAGAAGAGTTCGGTCCGTACCGCAATAACAATGCTAACCATAACTCTTGTTTTGTGGAGAAGTTCATGCTTGTAGACTACATGAACAGAAATCGTTCATCCTAATCTTGTTAATGACTGCTTTAATCTCTATAGAGAGGGTCACTTAATTGAAGATTAACCTCTACTGAAATAGCAAAAAGAGGATAATAAACATGGTAGAAGTGATATCAACAAAGATAATCTTGTTAGAACCTCAAAAGAGGGTATTGACATGTCAAGCGTTGTGTTCACGAAAGGTACTTACAAAAATGCAAAAGAAAAAAAATTTCCTAACTAGGTAACTCTTTTGATGTGATTCTTGAGAGCTTCTTTAACCCATTTAATGAAATTGGAAATGTTAGTAACAAAATTTTTGTAGATAATATTCAAGAAAATCTCAATCACAACGGAAAAATTCAAAACAAATTTGAGGAGTCAGGCCGCTCTGGTAGTTAACATGATAGTAATGAAGAAGGTTGGACTCAAACCAAATCTCAACTCTAGGATATGTTAATAAATCGGATGTCCTCTCCTCCTCTAGTGATGAAGATAATTGGGGTAACATGGAAAGAGATGTTACTTCTTTTTATCAGCTTAATGAAAATGATTAGGAGAGAATAAATGAGTTTCATCTCACTCAAGAGGCTAAGGAGGATGTGTGTATGATGCAATATGAAGATTTTGAACCTCATATATAGGTGTCTGCCAAGTCTAGGAGAAAAGACAAAGTTAGAGTGTTAGGGTCTATCATCAAACCTTCAAATGACTACAAGAAATGATTTTGATGATTGCTTGCTATAAATTTGTTGGATCTCTGATCTTTTTGTTTTTGAGATTCATGATGTTTAATAAAAAATGGGTTTAGTATTTTTGCTTTGAGAATAATATTTTCTTTTGGACAATTAAAAAAATCAATTATTGGCCCCTTTGGAATGGCCAAAGTTGTGGTTGCTAAGTGGATAATGAGCGCTAGTGAGTCAAATGGCTAACGAAAACTACTCTAATCTCTATCTTATGAAGTATAAATATTGGAAAACTAATGAATGATGGGAATTTACCACTCCTCATCTTGTGTTTAATCCTACAAGTAGAAGATTCATGTGTAATATGTGCAAGGCGTGGATGGATGTAAAACATGGTTATTCTATTACACTTTATTTCTCTATCAACTCTTCTTTCTTCTTACAAAAATACGTTTGATCGGGTGGATAATGTATTGGAAAAAATTTGACCTAAATATTAAGATGAATAAATGTAGAAGAACAAGATTTGGAACATGGAATTGGTGAGATGATTGAAGATGGTAATATAATGGAACTGGTTGGGTTGCTTTCTGCTTGTAAATAGTTCTTATGCCTCAAAAAAATATGTTGGAGAACAAAATTGAAATGTGTACTAAGAAGAAAAAGTGGTGGATCTTCATAATGTGGGATGTGACATGTTCTTTCACTTTAAAGGACAAAACATACAATCAATAATACACTGTGGCCAAGCTTAGTAGAAGATGGATGATCTAGGGGAAGATGGATGATCTAGGGGAGCCCTAGGCAATGGATATATAAGTTCACTGGCTTTTGGGCCTTCTCCTAGTCTAGTAAGAACTTTTCTGTATAGTGGTTGATTCTATATAATGAGATTTGGATAGGAAACAAAGTAAGGAAGATTAGTATCAATGGAGGTCTTTGTTTCTTTTGTGGCAGGGAGGAAGATTTAACCCATATAAGCATTAATTGTTGGCATTCTCCAAGGTTTTGGAGTTTGTTTAAAAAGTGCTATCTTCTTTTCGTATTACCCTCTCTTGGGTGTAAGGAGATCCTGCTTTGAGCTTGTAATAGACAATTTCTTGTTTAAGAAGAGATAGAGGTTCAAGTTTCTTTTGGCCCTCGGAATGTCCTCCATTTAATCTCCATTTCTTCTCTTCAAGCTCCTCAAATGAGGGGCATTCAACCCAAGAATTTAAGACTATGGTAGTTGAATTGCTATACAAATAATTTAAGACTATAGATGATCAAAATAAAGCTAATGATTTATTTAATGAGAGCTAGTTTAGATGAGCAAGTGTGTATTTACAGAAGCTCCACATGCAATTGTATATTGCAGCTACTTTAGATGAGCCAATTCGTATCTATAATATATACTCATTTAACAATTGTATTGCTAGTTTTTCTCGTGAACAAAGAGGGATTCTCTTTGTTTTGTTTATTATCAGAATCTTCCAATAATAATCCAACCTATAGATCTAAGATCAAAGCTCTTTCCTGTGGCCATCAAATGCTTTCCTTAGCATGCTTATAGACTTGCAATACGCAGAATATTGGAAACCTTGTGACTTCTTCATCCATATCATCTCTCCTAGCCCGTAATTTATGAATGTATTCTTATTTTTTTATTAGTACATGCACCATTGCTTGATTGCTATTATAGTTCTCAAACTTCTAATGCTGGGCTTCTTGGGAAAAATATATAATCGCATATCTATAATCAGGATCATAAATTAAAGAAATTATTTATTCAACTTACCTTTCTCTTCTCATGGGCATTGAGCTATGAGGCCACAAATCAAAAAAATTCAAGGAGATACCCAGAAGAAAAGGTGAAGTGAATGGAGATGACATCAATGAGAGAGGTGACTAGGAAGATCAGGAGTCACATGACTACTCCATGTTTTATAGATCATTTTGAGGAAACTTTTAAGTCTAAAATTCAAGAAAAGGAAACCTATAGAGATGAGAAATATTTTTTTTTATAGACCTACCAATTGTATGTTCTGACTCCTCAAAAAGAAGAAAAGTAAGGAATTCATTCTGTTGCTAATGAAAAAGTCTGGTGGTTTTGCTATCAATGTTGAGGAGAATTTGTAGGAGGCTACTCACTTCTTTACTGATGCTTTCTCTAGTTCTCCCAAGTGGGGGGAGGATATCCGTGGTGCTAGAGCCTCCATTGCTCTTAAAAGAAAAAAACTATTCCTATCGGCCTCGCTGCCCTGCTAGACATGCCCCTCACTACCGATGAGATTAAAGAAACCATAGGTAAATTGAAACCTTGCAAAACTCTTGGCCTTCATGGCCTTCCCAATGAGTTTTTCATTGCACTTGATGACTTCCTGAATCCCTTCATTCTCTTGATTTGGAAAGAATCTGTTAGTAAAGGCACTCTTCCTATTGAGATCAACACTCAAGTTATAAAATTCATCCATAAAAGGGGACCTAAAGAAGATCTTAACAATTGGAGAACTATTACCTATTTGACCACTGTCTACAAGATTTTTGCTTCCTCTCTTGCCAGGAGACTGAGTCCTCTCATGAAAGACATCTGTCTTCCAGAACAAAAAGGGTTTATTAAGGGTAGATTCATCTTAGATGCTATCATCTCCTTGTGGGAAGGGATTGACTATGCTCAGAAATCTAATCAACCTTATTATTTCTTCAAAATAGATTTTGACAAAGCCTTTGATAGAATAGAATGGGACTTTTTTCTTTAGTCTCTCCATGACATAGGAGCTGGGAAAAACTTCATTAGAGCTATTAGCACCCGTTTTGGCAATGCTCACTCTAAAATCTCCATTAATGGCTCATTATCTCCTCACTTTAGGCTTAGAAGATTTATTCATCAAGGGTGCCCCCTTGCCCCCTCCTCTTTGCTCTTGCTAGTGATGCCCTTGGGTGGCTGATCAAAGATGCCTTGAATAATAGACTCCTTGAAGGTATCCATATACTAGGTGCTGATAGCCAACTTTGCCTTCAGGCTTTTGTTGATGACACCAACATCCTTGTGAAATCTGACCTCAATTCTGTCAAGTGTGTTATTGATTGTGTGAACACCTTTTGCCTAGCCAATGGTTCCCATATAAATCATACAAAGATTGCTTTTAAATCCTCAAACAACATTGTGCCTGACTCTATAACGTCCTCAATCACTTCTTGAGTGTCCATTGTACTTACCACATAGTTATTCTAAGCCTACAACACATTGAAGCATTTTCTTTACATATCTATACATACACTTGAAGTTTCATCATTTCCTCAAGCTACTGTCTATTACTTTTCGTGTCTTGTTCAAGTGTGCAAACTTCACATAGCCATTGAAGTGAACCTATGGTGTGATTGTCTCATCCAATGCTTGAATCATACGGTTTAAACCCTTGTGATCTTGTTTATGGAATGTCTTGAAGATTGGGGTTAAAAACCTTGTAATCTTATACATCTGTGGGGACAAGTCGATGCCTATGCTAAGGATCAAAGGACAACCAACAGAAGAAGAACAAGAGAGGTTGAACACATCATGTACAAAGGATACTTTGGCCAATTCATATATCTTAAACTCTATTTCTAGTTTCTTACTTCCACACATTAGGGGCTGTAAGATTTTACAATACTCTATTTTTTATTTCTTACTTCCAAACATTAGGGGTTGTAAGAATTCTTAAGAAACTTCAAATGAATTTGAAGCATTCTTCTAGTCAAGCACCAATGTCTAGAAGAGTGGACAATGGATGGTCACATCCATCAAGAAGTAAATCAAGAAAATTATGATAGACTTTGAAACAAGATAAAAGACATAGTTGATGAATTAGGAATCATTGGAGACGTCAAAGAGGAAGAGAAAATAGGGAGACAAGTAATCAATGGAATCAAAGCAAGTGACAAGTGGAAAGTATTCACTATTTCCATGGAATTATACATGGACACGAAATGAAAACATTTCAACTCACTCATGGGACAACCCTTCACTAATGAATCCAAGATCATGAAGAATAGAGATACAAACAAAAGGTAATCATCCTTTGCACTATACAATTATGAAGGTAGAGGAGAAGATGCCAAAGGTAAAGGGAGAAATATGATGAAAAAGCAAGAACATCGAAACCCAAATTTTGATGTAGAGGGAGAAGTTCAAGAAGAAGAGGCAAAGGAGGTAGACAAGGTAAGGATGATCTTAAAAATCATCACTTTGTTCTATATGTTGATTTACCAATCATATCACTAGGAACTACCTCATGAACCCAAGGAACTAGCCAGGAAGAGGATCTAAGAGAGGAGGATATGGAGCTCCTAGAGGGAGATATCATAACAATCATGGCTACAATGGCAATACCTACCTCAACAATAACTTTCAAGGAGTTTATGGAGCAATGCCTACTAAAGATCAATGAAATGAAGAATCTCTTTTGCTCATGAACATGACTATGAAAGGAGGTGCATCAAATGAGCATGTATTCTATATTTATTCAAGATGTTCAAAACATGTAGAAGAAAATATAGGAATTCTATCATATTTTTAAGATCTAAGTAACAATCATGAAGTGAAAATAGAAGATGGCACCTTATGGAGAAGATTGGAAATGTAAAGACATCAAATGATAACATGAATGTTTTGAGAATATCTCTCTCTGTACTTGGTACCACCAAGAATATGGTAAGTCTAGGTCAAATTTTGGAGAAAGGATTAGGATAAAGGATTACAAGGTATGGTGATTGTGTGGAATATCCATAACAACGATTCAAGAAATGTCTAAATGTGAAAAGATAGATATGCTATTCACATTTGAACTTGAACACATCTAAAACATAGCATAGTTGAATTATGCCATAGAAACTCTATTATAATTAAAAATTTGGCCCAAAAATTTTGGTGACATTGGAGAGAGGGCCTTAAAGCAAATAAGAAGAAATCAAAGTGTACTTGGACTATGAAATATCAGAAAGCATCATATGATTTACAAATGTAGTGCATGCTAATTTGCCAAGCCTCCTATGAAGACTTTCACAATAAAGGGACAGATACATGGAGATTTGTGTGAGCTTGTGGGGGCAGCTAAGGAGCCATCTATCTCAGAGTGAAGCTATTATATGCCTTTTATTGATGATTGTGACAGATGGACTATACTCTATTTCATCAATCATAAGGATGAAATTTTATTGTTTTGGGAAATATATCATAGTTGTAGAGAGCCAAACATGTAGAACATTGAAGAAAATAAGGTTTAATTTTTCCAGAAAGATATATCAAGCTAAGGAGTATCAAAATGTACTTGAAACAATATATTAATGGAAATGAAATAGCAATGAACTAAGTTATGGAAAATAACTTACAGAGAGAAATCATGGAGCTTGAGTCTCAAGCCGAGAGCATCATGACAGTGCTTGAATGAATGAGAAGAGGTGAAGTGAGGCCCTCCTTAATGTAGCATAGGGAAAGAGGTGAAGTGAGGCCCTCCTTATAGGGAAAAGTACACCTCCTATAGGATAAATCAAAGTTACTTGAGAGTGCATGAGAGCTTATGGAAGGTCTGAGGCGTGTGTGAAAATTTGATGCATGTGAATGCAAAAGGGTAGAGCATGGGTATCTCAACACCTCCTCCATGTGGTGACAATCTTTTTTTTAATATGGATAATGAATGACATATGGGATCGCCTATTTCATTGAGGTTTAGGATCTAAGGACATTTGGGATCCTTAGAAATAACTTGGACATATGGGATCCAAGTTTGGGACATACAAAATCCATTGTTTTTTAGTTCCATGGGCATATGCGATCAATGGTGTTGGAATGTATGGAATCCTCGTGATCTAGGGACATATGGGTATGGGATCCCTAGATACTTACTTTATTTACAACATGGGGTAGGTAATGCTTGTATTTCTCTTTTGCTCTTTGGTGATGTATCTTTCTTTTTTGGATCCATTGAGGGGATCCTTGATAAGGTCCTCTTCCTTCTTTCATCTATAAGCCTTTGTCCACTTTTGTTGGATGAAGAATTTGTTATCCATTGATGGGTTCCTTATGTATTTGGATCTTCACTTTGGTCTTGTCCTTTTGGTTGCCTTGGATTGTTGTAAAAGCTTGCATCCTCATCTTATCCTTCCTTGAGCTTTCCTTTGGGTATCTAAAGATTGATACTTCTTCACTTTAGCGAGACATTTTTGATATGTGAGTTTTGAGGATATGGTGCTTCCGAGAGTACACAATTGAGGTGTAAGAGAGAGTATCTTTGTGATGTACATATGTGGAAAAGAAAATTGGGAACGTCTTACCACTAGGTTACTTGGCAATGTGTAATCCCAACAAAGTATGCATATCCATGCAAGTACTTGCTTTAAGATGGCATGGCTAAAGATTACATAGGATGCGCTAAAGATTACGTGCTTTAACATGGCATGGCTAAAGATTACATAGGATGCATTTGTAGTTCTTTTTTTCCTCAAAGGAAACACCACGCAAAAGTGAAATAACAAACGCATTTGATGATGTCAGATCTCTAAAGCCTTCGATAGGTCAATACATCATGTTTTCGGATCATCTTTGGTACATTCATAAATGCTAAGAGAAAGAGGTAATGTTAGTGCTTATGTAAATTAAACTGTCTCTACAATTTCTGACACGAATCAAATGGAAACATAGTATTCTAGTAAATATGCAGAGTTGGGTCCATCCAAAATTGTTATCTTTGCTTTAGTGGTGGTGCTGTTGATCATTATCAAATATTATTCTTTAGATCTAGATGCCTATAAATGCAAGTTTTTTTTCCTCTTTCGTGAATACTATCTTTAAATTCTATGTGATTTTTTGCACATTCATGGAGATGATTGTTGAAAACGCCTTTGGTTTCTCTCTTCCTCTCTCTCTCTCTCTGTGTCTCTTTCTCTCTCTCTCTCCCCTATCAGAGGTAGGCACAATAGATCTTTCTCCTTCGATTCTCTGATTTGCTACAGATTTTTCTCCATAGCTCCAAGGATTATTCAAATTTCCATGATTTCATCACATGTGTACATTCAATATGCGAAAATCTTGATACCCTCTTTACGTGTTGAGATCTATGCTATTTCCAAGGTGCCTTGCACAATAGAAACAAGCGCACATGAAATTTCTAACTCATGGTAGAGATAACTTGGTAGGGGATTATCAGGCTAGTTAGTATTGCTTTTTTCAAAACATTCCTTTTAGTGATCACTGACTTGTTGAAATCTATAGAGAGGCCAAATGGGTTGTAGTCACTAGAGCAAAAATGTGGGAGTGCTCTGCTATGGGTGTGACTCATGATGGGTAGGCAAAGCGGTCGACATCAAGAGACAGTGGAGAAATATTTTGCTTTGTTGAACGTTTCATTTTTCTTTTACAGCAGGCTATATAATAAGTGACTCTATGAGGCACATGCAACTATATCCTTTTCATATCTTTTTTTGTAGTTCCCAACTTTCTAGATTAATCATCCATTTTAATTGGTTCATGAGGTTTTTGAGTTGTGTGCATAGGCAAGTTTAGGCATCTTCTATGTTGTGGCGCCATAGTTGGAAACCCCTTCATCTTTACAAGGCTTCAATATATTGGCATAGCTCTCTTTTACAATATGATTTCACATTTTAGAAATTTCAAGACTGGTAGATATTTTTCTTTTGAAATTTCCAAGGTTGAGAAAAAAGAGGAGCTGACAACGTAGAGAGAGGGGGGATTTTTTCTCTCTTATTCGAGAAAAAAGGGATGCCTTCTTCATAGAGCCTCGATGCAGAGGAGAAGATTCGAACTAGGGAGCCTTCTTCATAAAGCATGGATGTAGATGATGCTCTCTTCTCCACCCGTGCACTCCCAATATGAAGCTTATATGGAGATCTAGATAAACTATAGTGGAAGGTCTCACTGATACACATGTGATATATAGAGATTTACGTAGTCCATGACTAAATATATTTTAAAATGGATGTTGGTATAAATAAACATAGAAATTAAGGGAGCCATCAATATCTCAATGATGTGAATCTCTACAATCCTAGCCCTAAGAGTTGGGGCCCCGTCAAATTGGGAAATCCGCCCTCTCCATTGTCCTCATTAAGGTTCCATTAGGAAGCCATGTGGTGCAACAAGGCATTTACTTTTGCCTTGCATTGAAGCCCAATGTCGTGGAAGTTTGTGCTCTAGCTAACCTCATGACTAAGCCCACAAAGACCATCTATTTCCATCAAGGGTCACACATAGATCTTATCTAACTTGCAAGTAAGAGTTCCAGAAATGCTGAGGCTCTTAGGATGACGTTTTTCATAATTGGGGCCTTACAAATAAAAAATATTTGGATCATTTGTGGGATGACACTTCCAAGTAATTTCCTCTTTCTTCTAACATCCACTAGAGGTGGTATCATCAATCGATAATTTTGCATTGAACTCCAAATGAGTAGAAATCTCCATGCAATGATCCATGTCGTATGCATTGAAAATATGTCTTGCATAATTGTAATAAGCCTTTTGATAGTGAAATAACCGATTTTGATTTTGTTTCGTTATATATTGCATGGATAATGTTTAAAAACAATAGTTTGGTTATTTTATGCATATAGACAAAATCTAAGGATGAAAAGTTTTATGTCCTCTCTCTAAACCTCATGTGCATCATATTTTCTAGTAGAAAATCGAACATGATGATGAAAGAATCAAGAACTATGTTGTATGAGACAAAGGTAGAGCACACATAGGAGAATAAAAGTATCTCTGTTTAAATTTGATGAATCATGTTTTAAGTACCTCATTTTGGGCTCTAGAGTTAGTTCACTATAAGATAATTCTTGATTTTATTTTCTCTCTAGAATTTCTAAACTTGAAAGTCTCAAAAGTGATATTTGGAGGCCAATTCGGACCTAGGGTGTCTTTAACACTATTGTGCAGATTGAAGAGTTAAATGTTTTTGCCTATCACAAGGATTTTGGAAGTCTGTACTTTTTTTTTTTACTAATAGCATAGATCAAAGATTTGAACATTTTTGCTTGATACTTGAGTGTAAGCATACAAACTATATCTCCCACATGATAGGCATGTTACATAGTCTATAACTAATTGTGCAAGATCATGAATCAAGTAAATCTCATAAGGTGACAATAGTGTTGAAAGCTATCTTGCGATTGAGATTTAGTCAAAGCATGTGAAACATGATCTTGAGTATGAACCTTCTCAAGGATAATGTGCTCAGTGGCTAAGTGATTTCTAACGAGGTTATACCTCACCTCAATGTGCTCCTCTTTGCATAATAGACACGATTATTAGCCAAATCAATGAGACTATACCTATCAGAGAGCAAACAAGGTACATGCTCATATGGAGGAATATCACAAACAAGATGGCAGTGCTTTGCCACATTTTGCATTTGGTGCATATATGGAAATGGTCTGCCACACTTTTGTACATCGCTCATTTATGGAATATATATCTCTTTTGTACATGTTTCATGGTTCATTCTGCTCATCTCCCTTGTGTCTAAAAGTGTTTTGCTATATCAAATCATGTTTTGGTTGCTGGTAATTTAAACACTAGATCAGCAACCACTAGATTACATGTCACATGTACGTGGTTATTTTTGGGCAGTGTATTGTCTTTTGCTACACAACAACATGGTTATGTTGCTATAGCAAAGAGACAACACACTCTTTCCAAAAAAAATGCAGATATGGTCACTAGTATAGCCACTGGTATGAGCATCGGTATGCATAGATGCATATTGATGCTTATGCCCAGGGGATTATCGATGCTTATACCGTTGCCTATACCGATGCCTATACCGACACCCATATCGGCACCTATATGGGTGTCTATACTGGTGATTTGGTACCGATAAGGATGCCAAAGCTTAGTCTGGCATTAGGGCAAAATGGCACCTATGTATTTGTGCCAATAGAAACCTTGGTATACCCTTGAGTTGTAGTGCATCGAGGCCCTTCACACAACATGGAATGGATTTTTCAGCACTAAGGATAGGGTGCTGAATTTTAATTTCATCATTTGAAGATGATTCATCCTTCTCTAAGTAGAAATGATATCTTTTGATCCACGTTCATGGTGGAATTCTTATTTGCATTATTTTAAATTGGAATCTCTCTTCTCTCTGCAACTACATGTGACTGCCCCTTCTTAAACACCATATGTTGAATCACCATGATCATATTCGCCTTAGAGTAGCCAAATGTTTAAGCCTTATTTCCTTTATGTACCCTAATAATATACATTTGATGCTTTTTTTCTGAATTCTCATTTGTTTTTGGGTTATCTAGAAGGTGTACATAACACTCACTTCCAAATATTTTGATTTGGGAAACAGATGGCAACTACTCATGTTGACAAATCACCTTGAATCCCAATCATAGATGATAATGCATTGTTTGAAATCTTCTGTCATTTTTCATTGAGACCTTTATATTTCTTCTTATATGCCACTCAAGTCCTCTTCATCTATGATACCATGCTAGAGATAATAAAAGAATAGAATAGACCAATGGAAAGCTTTGAGATAAATTCAAATAGAGAGAGATGCAAACTTAGAGAGAGAATTTAAATTATCAGTTTTCGAAGAGCAACAGAGCTACAAGGCTGGAATTACATGCTTGTGCACTCCCACTTTGGAGCTTAGGTGGAAATCTAGATAGAAATCTGGATTAAGAGATCCCTATTGCACAAGTGCCATAAATAACTTCACATAGGTCATGGTTACATAGCTATTGACATGGTTGTCGGTATAGATAAACATTCTCAAAGGACAAAAGCTAGTTCAATGCATTTATCATTCATAGATACCTCAAAGATCAGTTATCATACTTCCTTGGTCCTATATGTTAAGCTCATATGCCTCCTCTACACTCCACCCATTAAGCTTGTCTGGGGAAACTATGTAGCATCAAAGGGCGTTTAATTTTGCCCTTATGTGGTAACCTAATGGCCCATAATTTAATGCCTTACCCAAGCTCATAGCTAGGCTTGCAAAAATAATCTACTACCATCAATGGTCACACATAGACCTTATCTAACTTGGAAGTTAAGTTCTACAAGCGTCCCGTCTCTCACAATGGCTTCTCTTGCTAATGTTGGCCTTACAATTTAGAGTACTATGGATCCTTTATGGTCACTTGAGTGTCGAGAATTCAGTATATCTCACACCCACCCTCATTTTCCACCTTGTGATGAAATCCCTCCTTCAAAGAGTTAATGAAGTTTCTCTCTCCCAAGAATCCTTGTAAATATGGCTACTCCACTTTCTTCTATTTGTCACCTTCTTGGGCCCTATATTGCAAAAACAATGTCGAATCGCAATAGGTTTGTGATTGAAAAAAAATTCAACGGTTCCAACTATAAAATAATGTTAGATATGTCCTCTATCCAAATCCTCCTACAAATACCAATTTTCATCCCTACAAAATTAGTAATTCTATAGAGAGATTAAAATCAAACCATTTTTGTACATTGAACTACATCCATAGCCTTAAATAAGGTAGCCCAAGCATGATCAACAAGATTTTAAAAGATACACCTTTATTCTACTATGCAATTTCGACCTTTTTCTCACACACAGCAATTTTCCTAATTCTTTCATTTTTATGTCCTAATTTCCACTAGAAATCATGATCCACATGAGCTTTAGAGAGAGAATATAAAAATCTCATCCCGAAAAGTTATGTGTATGCCTAAAATGAAATTAAAACTCGTTCAAAACATTAACTAAAGAGTTTAGATCTAAAAATTATAATTGAATTATCTTACTATAATTGGCTTATTACAACCCACTTTCTCCCGATTTCCATTCTTCATAATATTGTTGTATACATTTTACTTGGGGGCCCTTCAATGGGGAACATGGATTGCCTCTTCCATTTTTTCTGATTCCGTTGATTGTTCTTCAATGAGCTCAAGCATCAGGGTTGTATCTACAATATGGGAACTTTCCCATCTATGCTCCTATATTCTCTCTAATGTGCAACCTCTTCTGGTCATTGTGGGATGGTGTTTGAAAATCATAGAGATGCTCACCCAACATGGAAACAACTTTTCAACTTCGGTGATCATAGGTTGGTGACTTCGAGAATCGTTATTTGAGGATGATTACCCATTCTCTTATGTAGGAACGATAGCTCCTACGCCACCCTATCCGTAAAGGAACTTGTATTACGAATGTCTCAATTTGCTCGATACTCTATTGGAAAAGAATTTATTGGGTCACAATTGCACTCTTTCTTATCATTACATAATGCATTATTTATTTGTTGAGTGATAAGCAGGATTGTCACATATTGGTTGGGTGATATTATTCCACCTTCCAGGATGGAGTTTACGTCTGTAAGCGATTGAACATCCAAGTTCTGTTAGCTTCATCATCTCAAAAGACACGCAAGAATATACCTTAAATCATCACATCCAAAGACTATCCTTTCCCTCATTCATTCATCTTTACTCCACCTTTCTATCTTCTCATCCATGTATGGCTACAAACTTGCACACAAAACCAATGACAAGAAAGGTTCATTAAGAAGATAAAAACTGTATATCAAATGAGAAAAATGACATGTGAGAGTATCTTCTTGAAATAATTCTTGATTAATTGGTTCTTTTCTTAAAAAAGTGATCGAGTTTGAAACTAGTAATAGTGAAATATACACTTCACTCACTGGTATTACATTTCTTTTCAAAAAAATAAAATTGTGTGCTTATTGTGAAGTCAATGCAGCTTGAAAAAAGAATTTCTGATATGGAATCAGCATGCGCGCGCACACACACATAAGCCTGAAGAATAGCTAGTGAAGAAGACATAAAATAGCTTAATGCACGTCGTGATCTTTGTGACGTATCATGTATTCTTTTATATCACATTTTATTCCATTGATGATTGCACAAGGATGACTTGGCCTTACTGGATGAAAGATGTATCTTATTAGTTCAAGAACCTCAAAGGTCTTGTAGAGAAGGATTGTGATAGATACATGAAGTGCCTAATGTCAAATGGAAGGGGACAATACTTCTCCCATGCGTTGTATGATTTCTTAGAATCCAATAGTGCCAAGAGAGAAATTACATGTAGGTACAAAAATTGGATGTATCATAGTTGAGACTGTTTCATTGTACTTGCTATGTTTTGATACCAAGTGAACTAAGAAGTAAACCCAATGAAAGATTAGAAATATGTATATTAATAAGGAATGCAGGTTAAACAACAAGGGTAGATGCTACAAACACAAAACAAAGGACATAAATCTATCATGGATTATCCGATATGATGAGCTTTAGCTTGGTACTCTTCAAATGTGTCTATGTAGGAAAATGAAAAAGAAAAAGGAAGGAATTCAACAAGAAATGGAGATTCAGATAGCATGGATCATAACTTAACAAAGGAATCAAGCTCAAGATGAAATTCATCATGGAGTGCAAATAGTGCTACACCAAGCCAACTAAGTGATCTAGGGAACAAAGTCAAAGCTAAGATAGCAAAGATTCAAGAATATGAAGTCTTTTGAACACAAGGTAACGAGGACCATCATGCAAAGAAGGGGGAGAGCTAGAGGTCATGCAGCAAGCATCAAAGCGAATTTAAATATGAGGAAATAATTTATGATAGGTTACATTATCCACATGAGAGGCTTACATATGATTCATTCATTACTAGACACTTAGCATAAATGAGCACCATAATTAAAGAATCCAAATTCTTTTAAGAAGCAAATACATGCAAGGAATGGCAAGAGGTTATGTAGGAGGAAATTAAAGCTTTAGAAGTTAACAAGACGTGGACATTAGTTTCAAGGAAGAAATACATTATTGCTATTGGAAATGAGTGGGTGTGCAAGGTAAAGAAGCACTCAGATGGTAGCATTGCAAGGTTTAGAGTAGGACATGTGGCTAAAGGATTTTCCTAGACATATGGTATAGATTTTGAAGAGTCGTTTAGTCATTTAGCTAGGATGAATACCATCGAATCAATCATGGGGAATGTAACTAGAAAGCATTCAAAGGATTATTAGCTTGAGGTGAAGAATCCTTTTCTATTTAGAGAGCTAGAAGAAGTGGTTTACATGGACCAAACATTAGAGTTTTAAGATAAAACCAAAGTAGATTATGTTTGCGGGTTGAAGAAATCACTCTATAATCTTAAGAAAGAACCAAATGCATGGAGTCAAAGGCTCGTGGACTACTTGATCAGCTGTGGATATAATCAAAGAAAGGTTGATCCCTCATTATTGTGAGGGGAGATGGGTGATACACTTCAAAGTTGTGTGTGATGCTACAAGAACCTGCTCTACACCTCCCAAGATAACTTCAAAGATAATAAATAGACATCTTGTGCATGGTAAGGATGCATATAAACCATCCTAGTTCTTTTGCAGTATCAATCTCAAATTGATTCATCAAAATAGACTAGTTGATACAAAAAGGATGAAGCAAAAAACTTTCAATTTTGGGATGGATTGCACTCTGGAAATTAACTCAGAGGTCACAACCTACTAAAACTTGAAAATAGATCTTTTGCAAACTTTTAAGTAGATATTGTAATGAATATACAACAACAAATTTGATGAGTTTTGATGAACGATACTCAGAGAAATCAATCTAGCAACACAATGGGGTCATCCTGACATTTTAGGAGTTAACTTCTCACTACACCTAGTCAGCTTCAAATGAATGTAGTTCACAGAGTGATCAACAAATGATGACAAAATTTTTTATGATGAAAATAGACTTATCAAATTACCTATATCAATTTAAAGCTCAACAAAAGATCAATTATGCAGATGTCCTCCACTTCAAAGGTGAAGAGTCTCCCTACCTTTTCTCCCTTGTCAATTTTCCTAAATCCTTGCTTTAGGTCTTCCACATATGCTCCATGCCTTGTAAACCTAACCTGTTATCCTTTCTCCACAATTTGTCCAACACTTATCAAATTTTTGGTTATGGTAGGTACATACAAAACCTTGCTTAGAAGATTCATGTTGCCATTGGATGTATTGACATTACCTATTTTCTCCACTGAATGTCTTGTATCATTACCGCTCTTTACTTCATGTTCTTTTTTTTGGGATCTTCTAAATTAGAGAGAAATTCTTGATTTCTTGATACATGATTTGAGCACCATGAATCAATCTAGAAAACATGATCATCATCCTTACCTTTCTTCAATGATAGGTTCATTAGGAGTAGTGAGTCTTCTTGACTTTGGTCTTTAGTGTAGTTGTTGTAATACTTTCTTGCTCTATATCCATTTTGATGATTATTATTGTTGAAGTAGTTGTATCCTTCATTGTACCTGCCTCTATTCGATCCATAGCCACCTTCATTGAATCCTCTTCCTCTAGAATTCCTTGGCTTATGAGAACATTCCTCAGCGGCACGATTAGAGTAACCACAAATGTTACAAGGTTGAGATGCTTGGGGTCTCCTCCTACCTTGCTTTCCTCCTCTGACTCTTCTCTCGCTTCTCCGCTACCTCTGAAGTTTGGTTGGAAAGAGATATCTTCATCTTCATTGTTCTTAGACTTTGACTTATCCTTAGCTTTAGCTTTATCAGAGTCTATGGCAGAAGACTAATTACCTCTTGAGGATTCACCATTCTTTGCTTATCTTTGCTTCATGTGTGAAGAGTTGGCCCATAAGAGTGTTGAGGTGAGGCACTTGCATGTCCATGTATAGGTTATGGTAGTTGTGAAAGATTCCCACTTGTCATCAGCCTTGATTCCATTAATGATTTGCTCTTCTCTAATTACCCCTCCAATTCTTCCTAACTAATCAAAGTTCTCCTTCATTTTGGTGACATAATCAGTCACATTTTGCTTTGTACTTTTCTTTAAGGTAGTAAACTCCATGCACAGTTGGTTCTTCCTTGCTTTGGTATTTGAAGAGAAGAAGGAAGCAAGTGCGTTCTAAGTTTCTCTTGAGGTCTTGCATCCTTTCATATGAGGTGAGAGAAAATCAAAGATTGAGTTCAAGATGTAGGACCTAGCTAGTGCATCCTGTGAGCACCAAGTTGTAAGCCTTTCTTGCTCTTCATGTGATGGTTGTCCTTTGCTTCTCATTGTTGGCATGAATTCATCTCTAGAGATGCATCCAAATAGATTTCTCCCTTGAAGATAGGCCTCCATCCTCAGAGACCAGGTTGTGTAGTTTTATCTATCCAATTTATGAATGGTGGAAGGAGATCCATCTCCCACATTGACTTATCTTTGCTCTGATACCATTGTTAAGGAGATGGGTGATTTACTCCAAAGATGTGCATGGTGCTGTGAAAACCTGCTCCACACCTACCAAGATAACTTTAGAGATGATAAGTAGGCACCTTGTTGTTGCTAAGGATGCATATAAACCATCCTAGTGCATTTGGACTATCAATCTCAAATTGATTCATAAAAAAAAACTAGTTTATACAAAACGGATGAAACAAAAAACTTGCTATTTTGGGATGGATTGCACTCTAGAAATTATATCAAAGCTGAGAGCCTACTGAAAATTGAACTGAGATCTTCTGCACAAATTTAATTAGATATATAATGAATCTAAAGCAAGAAATTTCATGAATTTTGATGAAACTTACTAAGCAAAAGCAATCTAGCAACATGAACGTGTCATCCCGACTTTTTGGGAGTTAACTTCTGAGTATACCTAGTCAGTTTCAAATGAATGTAGTTTATCGAGTGATAAAAAAATGATGATGAGAATTAGTATGATGAAAATAGAATTATAAGATTACCTACAAAAATTTGAAGCTCAACAAAAGATCAAGTATACACAGAGAACTCATTCACCTAGGTTGACTGAAAATGTGAATGTAAACATGTAGATGGAGATGAGAACAACTTCAAAGTATAGCTTGAAAATCAATATGTACTGAACATATTGTACATGATATGAATAGATATGAAGCTTTAGAAGGAGGAGCAAAATGTGTGCTTCACTTGTGGCTTGGAGCTTGATCAAAATCTCTCCAGAATGTAGCTCTAAGTGCTCCTCTAATCCACAAGTATACATAGGTATTTTTATAATGATACTTGAACTCAATTGTTGGAGGGGTTGTACCTAGAAGTTCCCCTAAAGTTGACGAATCACTTAATCAATCAATCACTTCTAACTCAGCTCGTTATTCGTGCCTAACATGGCCACAAGTTTCTTCAATAAATTTTACTTTTCAAGAGTTACAAGAGCATGTTTCTATGACTCTCTCATTGAGAGTGTGCATAAGTAATGCTTTTATGAATGATCAAGCAACAATATTGAATAAATACACTAAAAGTTATGCTACAAAAGGGTAGGTGAAGTGTCTAGTTTTGTTTGTATGTAGATGAGTTGATCATTGTAGGTCATCATGCAGAAGGGATCAAAGACATCATGAGAATGCTAAGGGAAGACTTTAAGATCCCTGACGTTGGAGATATAAGGTACTTCTTAGCTATAGAATGAGAGCCTACAAGTGCCTTAAGGATTCTAGAGGATGCCCATGACATTTCCTGAATCTGTTACTTATATAATGCTCCAAAGTTTGTATGGTTTTGAATTCAAATGAGGCCTCTAAAATCCGCAACTTTTGTCGCCCAACTTAGATGAGATTTTCAGCTGAAAAATCATGGGAAATTTGTTGGAGTCCTTTCCAAGAAATTGAGGATGATGTAGCACTTGAGCTTCCTAAATCTTTAACAAAAAGAAGGGATATGATGCTGTTAGACCGCATTCATCTTCCGGAATATCGATAGTTTTTAATAGACACATTAGTTTGACGTAATAGTCTCATTCATGTATAATTTTGTTTCTAAATTACAAAAAAAAGTTAGTAGCCGTTGTTGCCCAATATGTGTATCCCCTGAAAACTTGGGTTTCTCAAAGTTAGAACATGTATATGGCAAATTTGTAAAGAGATCGTATGCATGAAAGGAGTATAACGTAAAACAAGGAGATGCGAGTTATGTATTCATTCACAGCATGAATAAATGCCTTTTTGTAGAGATACATTCTTCACATCATATAAAAGATAGTTTGGTAAAAATCCAGCTCTTCTCATCTCTAAATATTCAGACGCACATGCTATGTACACATGAACGGAGGCATAAGCTCAAAGACAATTAACATTAAAGATAGATACATGTTCGCTGCATACTTCAATGAGGGAAAAGACGCAGCTGCTACAAAACAAACATTAGAAAGCTAGTATATGTTTCGTTAATTTAAAAGAAATTGGAGGAAAAAAATCTCTCACACATGAACGTGTCCCTATGTGTTTGATACACTCATTTTCCACAAGAATTAAGGACAAAGCTTAAAGCTTGAGTACAAAGATATGTGTTTATTGATTACTCAAGTGATAAAGAATGTGTTTGATACACTCATTTTACACAAGATTTAAAGACAAAGCTTAAAGCTTGAGTAGAAAGATATGTGTTTATTGATTATTCAAGTGATCAAAAAGGCTACAGATGCTAAAACGCTAACAAAAGGGATATAATGTTCCCTTAATATGTTGTGAATGATGAATTAAAATCATTGTATGCTTCAAAACGCTAACAAAGAGATATTATGTTCTCTAAATATGTTGTGAATGATGAATTAAAATCATTGCATGCTTCATCTGTTTACTCAGCTTTCATTGACAAATCGATTCTTTGATGTTTTTCTCCACACCTTAAGGCAGCTTTTATCCCAAGAATCGTTGAACATCCACTTGTAGTGTTTATGTCTACCTTTGATATAGAGCAATCAAAATGAGAATATGCTTTTAGGATAGAAATAGAATCTTATTCAATATCTTGGATACTTTAGAAATCCTTTATCTAGTTAAAGGTATTGGACCCTACGTTTCACATGGAATGTGATAGAACATCCATGCAATATGAGGTATTTTTTTGTGAGGAACTTCAGCCCATCCTAATCTCCCTTGATTAAATTAATAAAACATCATTTGTACAATAAATGGGCTTGGTACCCTTGGGATCCCCTGCATCCCACAAAGAAGAGTAGGATAGCCAGGAGGCTTAATATCTATGAGGGTCTAGAACTAGAAGGAGCTCTATGATTTCATGGGTGATTAAACTTTTAAAGCACGTGTGTGAGAAGATTAATGATTTTTTCATGGCCCTCATGAGAGGACCCATTTGCTTTTAATCTTTTTGTTTTGTAAGTTAAACGTCGTAAGGCTCTTGAAAGGCAGCCTTGTTTACAATTACATATTGTGCTGCTTAAGAAGCCTAGGGATTTTTTGATCGACCATTCTTTCAAGTGCGCTTTAAAGTTGATCGCATATATTTATTTGCATATCTTCTAGAGTGCTTTCATTTTGATGGCACTCCACAAGGCAGAAGAGTTGCCAATTGTTGCACCAAGTAACGCTTGTTTCAAGTTGATTTGCCTTTGTAAGCTCAAAATTTTGTCAAAATATTGGCATGTTATCTAGTTCTTGGGCACCAGAAAAAGACATGGCCAAGTCCTCTTTGCCCCACACGCAATGCTTGCATCAATAAGGGGAACTGCAGATTGTATTAGCTTTGGCATTGGTCTAGCTGGATTTTCATGTAATCAAGACTTAGTAAAAGGTCTATATACACTTATTTCTTCTACTCATTCCTCTTCATGTCCACTAAGATTTGCATTGAGGGGGTAGTTCCTTTAAATGAGGCCTACACCTTCCACCATAGGTGCGATTAAGTACCTTAAGTTTCCAATATCATTAGTATACACGCTTAATGAAGCATAATCTTGATGCCCTTTCAGCAAAAACCACACGATGTGATAAATATTTACACACACATAAGAGATTCATTAGTAGCTATGATAGGAACCTCTTTTTGAGATGTTTTACAATTCCTTTTGTTAAGGTGAAAATTGTATTTAAGGAAAAGAAAATTTATATATATCATATATTAGAGGGAATTTCATATCTTCCCTTTTGCCGTATTTGTATGGAATATCACATGCGTGCCATGTTGCAATTGAGTTAGTAGCCATCATATGAGTGCCATGTTGCAATCGAATAAGTATTGATTCTATCAACCATGTACGGTGCAAAAGATGTCCCTATCAAGAATGCAATTTATATTAAGAATTTCTCAAAGTTGCTCGATATTATATTGGGAAACGATTGAGTTGGTCATACTTGCATTCTTGCTTATCATTGGGTAATGAATGTATTTCTATGTTTATTGATGGGGAGGATTTTCTCATACTAGTTGTGTCACACTTCACTCAAAGTTCACAAAGGTTCCACCCTCTAGGATGAAATTTACGTGTCCGTAAGGGATTAAACTACTAGGACTTTTCGTAAACCTCATCTTCATCAACATCCAAGTTCTCTTAGCTTCTTCACTTTAGAATAACTCAAGAATATACCTTAACTCATCACATCCAAAGCCTATGCTTTCCCTCACTCATTCATACATACTCCACCTTTCTATCTTTTCATCCGTCTATGGCTACACAGTTACACACGAAACCAATGACAAGAAAAAGTTATTAAAAAGATAAAAAATATACATCAAAAGAGGAAAGTGACATGTGAGATTATCTTCTTGAATAATAGGTTCATTGCCTGAAAAAATGATGGAATGTAAAAATAGAAAGTGCGTGAGCACTTGAAATATACACTTCACTCAGTGACATTACATTTCTTTTCCAAAAAAAAATTGGGTGCTTATTGTTAAAGTCAATGCATCTTGAAAACAGAATTTCTGATTTGGAATCAACACGCACACACACACACACAGATAACTCCTATACGTGAATAAGACATAAGAAAAATTCACCTTGAATGTCGTCTTCCTAAAACCAAAACAAGAACAATCACAGCCTGAGGGTTTTGTCTTTCGCAACGGTTTTGATACTTTTGTTGATTAACAATCAAGAAAATTAAGGAATTATTGTGTAATAAAAAATGGTGCATATCGATTCCATGATCAATCTATTCAAAGCTTAATGTGAAAACAAATCAGAGGAAAAAAGAAATCTCTCAAAGATAAAGGTGTTTCTATCTGTTTAATACCCTCATTTCGACAAAGAGCAAATCTTTAAGCTTGAGTAGATTGATATGTGTTTATTGATTTTTAGAGTGATCAACAGGGCTTTAGATGCCAAATCACTAAAAAACGGGATGTTATGTTTTCTAAACATGTTGGAAATGATGAATGAAAATCATTGTATGCTTAATATGTTTACTTAGCTTTTGTTGATAAGTCAATTCTATGATTGTTTTTTCAGAACCTTAATGTAAATGTCATCCGAGCATCCTTACATTCACTTGTAGTGCTTCTATCTACCTTGATCTAGAGCAATCAGAATGAGAATAGGTTTTAGGATAGAAATAGAATCGGTTTCCATAATTTTGATCTCTTAATAATCAATAATCTATTTAAATGTATGGAACCCTGCGTCTTACATGGAATGTGATAGAACCTCCATGCAGTGTGAAGTAGTTGTTCTAGCTAGGGCTGCATGTACTGAAGAATTAATAAACGTTGTATATGAACATATTTTATCTAATTGTTCCTCTTCATGTGCTTCAGGCTTCACATTGACAGGGTATACTTACACCTTCCAATTAGTAAAAACCATAGGCTATAATAAGTACTTTAATTTTCCATTATCATTAGTAGAGACGCTTACATGTCCTTTGAGTAAAACCATACGATGTGATGAATGTTTATAGATATATAAGAGATTCACTAGTAGCCATCATGGGAACCTCTTTCTTCAATGTTTCACAATATCTTTTGTTAACGTGAAAATTGTACTTAAGGAAAAGAAAACCTATATAGATCATATATTAGAGGGAATTTCGTATCCTTTGCTTTGCCTTATTTGCATGGAATCTCACATGAGTTGCATGTTGCAATCGAATAAGAAGCCATCACATAGGTGCCATGTTGAAATCCAATCAATATTGAATCAAAAGCTCTCCCTATCAAGAAAGCAACTTATATAAGAAATTATTAGAAGTTGCTCGATAGTCTCGCTTACCATTGAGTAATGCATTATTTATGTTCTGAATGATGGGAGGATTTTATCATATTAGTTGGGTCACACACTCAAAGTTCCACCCTCCAAGATGGAAATCACGTTCGTAATGGATTGAAATATCATGACTTTTGCTAAGCTCATCTTCATCAACATCCAAGTTATGTTAGCTTCATCATTTCATAGTCACACAAGAATATAGCACCAAGCATCACATCGAAAGCCTATCCTTTCCCTCACTCACTCATCTTTACTCCACCTTTGTATATTTTCATCCATCTAGGGCCACACTCTTACACAAAATACCAAGGACAAGATAGAGTTATTAAGAAGATAAACAATATGCATGAAAAGAGAAATTTGACATGTTGGAATATCTGCTTGAAAAAGTTCCTCACTAATTGGTTCATTGCTTGAAAAAGTGCTCGAGTGTGAAAATAGAAGTTTTGTGAGCATTTGAAATATACAGTTCAATCAGTGGATCACATTTCCTTAAAAAAAAAATAAAATAAAAAAAACCAAAATTGTGTGCTTATTGCTGAAGCCAGTGCATCTTGGAAACGAAATTTCTTATTCGGAATTAAAACACACACACACACACAGATAACCCCTATGCGTGAAGAATAGCTAGTGAATGAGACATAAAACTCTTGTCCAACGACCAGTCATCATAGTCTATATTTTGGCTACATAAGCCTTCAAAATTTGATTGAATATGTCTCATGCGCCTCACGATCTTTGTAAAGTATCATGTATCCCCACGTATCTGTATTCCGACGTATCATATAACGTCATGCATTATGTATTCCGACCGATCATGTGACGTCATGTATTATATATCCTTGTAACGTATCATGTATTTCGACGTATCTGCAGTGCATGTATTCCGACGTATCATACTACCTTTAAATCCTCAACAGTTGAAATTTCTGAGTGTTCGCTAAGCAGAAGGAAATTTCTCAGTGTTTTCAGTGTCCCTCTTACTTAAGATTTCATGTTTGAGATTCTCATCCAAACTTGAGTGTCATCGATCCCATATTACAAGTATGAAGTCTTTCAGCTAAACCTGACTGCGATGCATTCTAATGTTATAAGTATATTCTACTGATGATTTAGAGTTTGATACTTCATTTCACTGACGTTATATTTTGCATAATTATCCAGTAATATCATTGAAATTCATCCACACACACACACACACACACACACACACATATATATATATATATATATATATATATATATATATATATATATATATATATATATATATATATATATATATATATATATATATATATATATATATATATATGCATGTATCCACTACAGTCTAAAGATCGTACTCTACAACCTGTGATTTTGTTTCTATTCTCTACATTACTCGTTGAATATTATGCTCTACATTCTCCATCAACAAAAAGTATAGAACATACACGAAATGGATCTCTACGAATGAAAATTCCAAAGATCAATATGTGGAGGGCCTTAATTATAGCCAGCAAAATGATGAAAAAGAGTGTTTTCAAGCATCTAATTCTAAGTACCAAATTAACTGAGCAGAGATAAGATTTTTGTGAATTTTGATTACCGAGTCAATGAAATTTGTGGGAATGTTCAAATCAATGTATGGAAAATTTGTATGTCTTCTTATTTCTAGGTTAATACGCTGAATATATGAAATAGGTGATCACAAAGAATTCATGTGATCAGAGAGAATAGAGGAATAGAGAGAGGAGAGCGCCCATAGTGTAAACACAAGCTTCATGGCTGAGCTCATTCAAGAACAAGCAAAGGAACCAACCAATGTGGAAGAGGCAATCCACGATCGGAGTTGGAAAACTCCCACGCAAACAGAATACAACAATATCATGAAGAGTGGAACTTCGGAGCTAGTGAATAGACCCCCTAAGTGTGAGGTCATTGGCACCAAGTATAACTCAAATCTAAAGTGCAAGGGAGATGGTAATGTTGAAAAGTACAAACCAAGACATGTTGCATAGGGCTAATCACAAGTTGAAGGCATTGAATTTTGTGAGCCATTTCCCCCGACTACAAGGATGAATACTATGCAAGGAGTACTAGTTGTGGCTACACATAAGCATTGGCCCATCAATCACATGGATATCAAATTAGCATTCCTCAATGAAGATCTCAAGGAGGAGGTATATGTATCTCACCCATGAGGCTTTGAGGCTCCCCATTTTAAGAACAAGGTATGTAAGTTGAGGAAGGCATTATATGGGCTGAAAGAAGGCCCTAGAACAGTGTTCCAGCAGATAGATAAGTGTCTCTTGGAACTAGGTTTTGAAAGATGTGCTTCTGATGCTTACTTGTAAGTTGTAACGAGAGGAGGACAAACAATTGTGCTCGTACTATATGTAGATGACCTTTTAAGTATAGGAAATGATGATGCTCTTCTTTAACATGTCAAAGATGCCCAGAGTTCAGAATTTGAAATGAAGGACTTGGGCTTAATGCATTGAAGTTTGATAGGAACCAGGGAAGATTTTCATCCCTCAACAAAAGTATGTAGGATATTTATTGAAGGCATTCAACATGGAGGATTACAAGGAAATTTCTACACCTATGGAGATCAACACAAACTTATCTATTGAAGACACTTCATGTCCATTGGATATTGGAAGACATAGGAAACTAGTTGGAAGTCTCATCTACTTGCGCAATAGCAGAGGTGATATTTGTTATGTTATTGAGTAGTATGCAAGTTATCTAATAAGCCTTGCCAAACTCATTGGAAGGCAAGCATGTCGATACTCACATATGTGAATGGAACCACTCATTATGGTATTCTGTATGAAAAAGGATCATCTATGGTTGAATATTGTGACTGAGATTGGGCAAGAGATATGATACTAGAAAATTAGTTTTTAGATATTGCTTTTCTTTAGGATCAAGGATTATCTCTTGGATTAGTAAGGAGCAACGACTATAGAGGCATCTTCTACTAAATCAGAGTACAAAGCTACATGTGTTCCAACATGCGAAGTAGTACGACTGAGGAGGATCCTATGAATCATAGGAATATAAGGACAAGAGGCTAGAGAGTTGAAAAGTGACAACCAAAGTTGCATGGCCATCACCGAGAATCCTCTTTTCCATGCATTTACCAAGCACATAAAAATTCAGTATTACTATGTACATGAGTTGATTGAGGACAGGGGCATGGAGATATGCTATTTTGCAACTAAAGATAATGGAGTAGACATCTTCACCAAGTCTAAAGATCATACTCTACAACCAGTGAGTTTGTTTTGATTCTCTACATTACTAGTTGATTATTATGCTCTACATTCTCCATCAACAAAAAGTATAGAACATACACTAAATGGATCTCTACGTATGAAAATTCCAAAGGTCAATATGTGGAACCTTAATTATCGCCAGCAAAATGATGAAAAAGAATGTTTTCAAGCATCTAATTCTAAGTACCAAATTAAATTAGCAGAGATAAGATTTTTGTGAATTTTGACTACCGAGTCTATGGCTAGGTTAATACACTAAATGTATGACATAGGTGATCACAAAGAATTGATGTGATCAGAGAGAATAGAGGAATAGAGAGAGGAGAGTGTCCATAGTGTAAACACAAGCTTGATGACTGCGCTCATTCAAGAACAAGCAAAGGAACCAACCAATGTGGAAGATGCAATCCACGATCGGAATTGGATAACTCCCATGCAAACAGAATACAACAATATCATGAAGAGTGGAACTTGGGAACTAGTGAATAGACCCCCTAAGTGTGAGGTCATTGGCACCAAGTAGAACTCAAAGCTAAAGTGCAAGGGAGATGGTAATCTTGAAAAGTACAAAGCAAGACCCGTTGCATAGGGCTAATCACAAGTTGAAGGCATTGAATTTTGTGAGCCATTTCCCCCGACTACAAGGATGAATACTATGCAAGGAGTACTAGTTGTGGCTACACATAAGCATTGGCCCGTCCATCACATGGATATCAAATTAGCATTCCTCAATGGAGACCTCAAGGAGGAGGTATATGTATCTCACCCATGAGGCTTTGAGGCTCCCTATTTTGAGAACAAGGTATGTAAGTTGAAGAAGGCATTATATGGGCTGAAAGAAGTCCCTAGAACATGGTTCCAGTAGATAGATAAGTGTCTCTTAGATTTAGGTTTTGAAAGATGTGCTTTTGATGCTTACTTGTATGTTGTAACGAGAGGAGGATGAAGAATTTTCTTTGTACTATATGTAGATGACCTTTTAACTATAGGAAATGATGATGCTCTTCTTTAACATGTCAAAGATGCCCCGAGTTCAGAATTTGAAATGACAGAGTTGGGCTTAATGCATTGAAGTTTGGTATGAACCAGGGAAGATTTTCATCCATCAACAAAAGTATGTAGGAGATTTATTGAAGGCATTCAACATGGAGGATTACAAGGAAATTTCTACACCTATGGAGCTCAAAACAAACTTATTTATTGAAGAAACTTCATGTCCATTGGATATTGGAAGACATAGGAAACAAGTTGGAAGTCTCATCTACTTGTGCAATAACAGAGGCAATATTTGTTATGTTATTGAGTAGTTAGCAAGTTATCTAATAAGCCTTGCCAAACTCATTGGAAGGCAAGCATGCCCATACTCACATATGTGAAAGGAACCACTCATTATGGTATTCTTTATGAAAAAGGATCATCTGTGGTTGGATATTGTGACTGAGATTGGGCAAGAGATATGATACTAGAAAATTAGTTTTTAGATATTTGGTTTCTTTAGGATCAAGGATTTTCTCTTGGATTAGTAAGAAGCAATGACTATAGAGGTATCTTCTACTAAATCAGAGTACAAAGCTACATGTGTTCCAACATTCGAAGTAGTACGACTGAGGAGGATCCTATGAATCATAGGAATATAAGGACAAGAGGCTAGAGAGTTGAAAAGGGACAACCAAAGTTGCATGGCCATCACCAAGAATCCTGTTTTCCATGCATTTACCAAGCACATCAAAATTCAGTATTACTATGTGCATGAGTTGATTGAGGTTAGGGGCATGGAGATATGCTATTGTGCAACTAACGATAATGGAGTAGACATCTTCAGCAAGTCTAAAGATCATACTCTACAACCTGTGATTTTGTTTTTATTCTCTACATTACTAGTTGATTAATATGCTCTACATTCTCCATCAACAAAAAGTATAGAACATACACCAAATGGATCTCTACGAATGAAAATTCCAAAGATCAATATGTGGAACCTTAATTGTAGCCAGACAAATGATGAAAAAGAGTGTTTTCGAGCATCTATTTCTAAGTACCAAATTAAATTAGCAGAGATAAGATTTTTGTGAATTTTGATTACCGAGTCATTGAAATTTGTGGGAATGTTCAAATCAATGTATGGAAAATTTGTATGTCTTCTTATTTCTAGGTTAATACATTGAATATATGACATAGGTGATCACAAAGAATAGATGTGATCAGAGAGAATAGAGGAATAGAGAGAGGAGAGCACCCATAGTGTAAACACAAGCTTGATGGCTGAGCTCATTCAAAAACAAGCAAAGGAACAAACCATTGTGGAAGAGGCAATACACGATTGGAATTGGACAACTCCCACGCAAACAGAATACAACAATATCATGAAGAGTGGAACTTGGGAGCTAGTGAATAGACCCCCTAAGTGTGAGGTCATTGGCACCAAGTAGAAATCAAAGATAAAGTACAACGAAGATGGTAATCTCGAAAAGTACAAAGCAAGACATGTTGCATAGGGCTAATTACAAATTGATGGCATTGAATTTTGTGAGCCATTTCCCCCGAGGAAAAGGATGAATACTATGCGAGGAGTACAAGTTGTGGCTACACATAAGCATTGGCCCATCCATCACATGGATATAAAATTAGCATTCCTCAATGGAGACCTCAAGGAGGAGGTATATGTATCTCACCCATGAGGCTTTGAGGCTCCCCATTTTGAGAACAAGGTATGTAAGTTGAAGAAAGCATTATCTGGGCTGAAAGAAGCCCCTAGAACATGGTTCCAGCAGATAGATAAGTGTTTCTTTGATCTAGGTTTTGAAACATGTGCTTCTGATGCTTACTTGTATGTTCTAACGAGAGGAGGACGAACATTTGTGCTTGTACTATATGTAGATGACCTTTTAACTATAGGAAATGATGATGCTCATCTTTAACATGTCAAAGATGCCCCAAGTTCAGAATTTGAAATGACGGACTTGGGCTTAATGCATTGAAGTTTGGTAGGAACCAGGGAAGATTTTCATCCCTCAACAAAAGTATGTAGGATATTTATTGAAGGCATTCAACATGGAGGATTACAAGAAAATTTGTACACCTATGGAGGTTAACACAAACTTATCTATTGAAGACACTTCATGTCCATTGGATATTAGAATACATAGGAAACTAGTTGGAAGTCTCATCTACTCGTGCAATAGGAGAGGTGATATTTGTTAGGTTATTGAGTAATAAGCAAGTTATCTAATAAGCCTTGCCAAACTCATTGGAAGGCAAGCATGCCGATACTTATACATGTGAAAGGAACCACTCATTATGGTATTCTTTATGAAAAAGATCATCTGTGGTTGAATATTGTGACTAAGATTGGGCAAGAGGTATGATACTAAAAAATTAGTTTTTAGATCTTGCTTTTCTTTAGGATTAAGGATTTTCTCTCGGATTATTAAGAAGCAATGACTATAGAGGTATCTTCTACTAAATCAGAGTACAAAGCTACATGTGTTCCAACATGCGAAGTAGTACGACTGAGGAGGATCCTATGAATCATATGAATATAAGGACAAGAGGCTAGAGAGTTGAAAAGTGACAACCGAAGTTGCTGGCCATCATCGAGACTCCTGTTTTCCATGCATTTACCAAGCACATGAAAATTCACTATTACTATATGCATGAGTTGATTGAGGACAGGGTTATGGAGATATGCTATTGTGCAACTAACGATAATGGAGTAGACATCTTCACCAAGTCTAGAGACCATACTCTACAACCTGTGATTTTGTTTTTATTCTCTACATTACTAGTTGATTATTATGCTCTACATTCTCCATCAACAAAATGTATAGAACATACACTAATTGGATCTCTACAAATGAAAATTCCAAAGATCAATATGTGGAACCTTAACTATAGCTAGCAAAATGATGAAAAAGAGTGTTTTCAAGCATCTAATTCTAAGTACCAAATTAAATTAGCAGAGATAAGATTTTTGTGAATTTTGATTACCGAGTCAATGAAATTTGTGGGAATGTTCAAATCAATGTATGGAAAATTTGTATGTCTTATTATTAATAGGTTAATACACTCAATATATGACATAGGTGATCACAAAGAATAGATGTGATTAGAGAGAATAGAGGAATAGAGAGAGGAGAGCACCCATAGTGTAAACACAAGCTTGATGGCTGAGCTCATTCAATAACAAGCAAAGGAACCAACCAATGTGGAAGAGGCAATCCACTATTGGAATTGGACAACTCCCACGCAAACAGAATACAACAATATCATGAAGAGTGGAACTTGGGAGCTAGTGAATAGACCCCCTAAGTGTGAGGTCATTGGCACCAAGTAGAACTCAAAGTTAAAGTGCAAGGGAGATGGTAATCTCGAAAAGTTCAAAGCAAGACATGTTGCATAGGGCTAATGACAAGTTGAAGGCATTGAATTTTGTGAGCCATTTCCCTCGACTACAACTATGCGACGAGTACTAGTTGTGACTACACATAAGCATTGGCCCGTCCATCACATGGATATCAAATTAGCATTCCTCAATGGAGACCTCCAGGAGGAGGTATATGTATCTCATTAATGAGGCTTTGAGGCTCCCCATTTTGAGAACAAGATATGTAAGTTGAAGAAGGAACTATATGGGCTGAAAAAAGACCCTAGAACATGGTTCCAACAGATAGATAAGTGTCTCTTGGATCTAGGTTTTGAAAGATGTGCTTCTGATGCTTACTTGTATGTTCCAACGAGAGGAGGATGAATAGTTGTGCTTGTACTATATGTAGATGACCTTTTAACTATAGAAAATGATGATGCTCTTCTTTAGCATGTCAAAGATGCCCTGAGTTCAGAATTTGAAATGACGGACTTGGGCTTAATGCATTGAAGTCTAGTTGGAACCAGGGAATATTTTCATCCCTCAACAAAAGTATGTAGGATATTTATTGAAGGCATTCAACATGGAGGATTACAAGGAAATTTCTACACCTATGGAGGTCAACACAAACTTATCTATTGAAGACACTTCATGTCCATTGGATATTAGAATACATAGGATACTAGTTGGAAGTCTCATCTACTTGTGCAATAGCAGAGGTGATATTTGTTATGTTATTGAGTAGTAAGCAAGTTATCTAATAAGCTTTGCCATACACATTTGAAGGCAAGCATGCCGATACTCACATATGTGAAAGGAACCACTCATTATGGTATTCTTTATGAAAAAGGATCATCTGTGGTTGAATATTGTGACTGAGATTGGGCAAGAGATATGATACTAGAAAATTAGTTTTTAGATATTGCTTTTCTTTAGGATCAAGGATTTTCTCTTGGATTATTAAGAAGCAATGACTATAGAGGTATCTTCTACTAAATCAGAGTACAAAGCTACATGTGTGCCAACATGCGAAGTAGTACAATTGAGGAGGATCCTATGAATCATAGGAATATAAGGACAAGAGGCTAGAGAGTTGAAAAGTGACAACCAAAGTTGCATGGCCATCACCGAGAATCCTGTTTTCCATGCATTTACCAAGCACATAAAAATTCAGTATTACTGTGTGCATGAGTTGTTTGAGGACAAGGTGATGGAGATATGCTATTGTGCAACTAAAGATAATAGAGTAGACATCTTCACCAAGTCTCTTAGGAGAGAGAAACTTCATTGACACTTTCCAAAGCTTGGCATTTGACCAAGGTGGTAGTTCACCATAGGGTGGATATTTGTTGTGGGGGGAGGGGGGATGTTAGATATGCTCAATACTCCACCATCAAGTGATGACAAATGATCCATGGTGCTCCAAGTTGTAAGGCCCCCATTATGAGGAGAAGCCATTGTGAGAGCCCATACGTATGTGGAACCCTAACTTAAAAGTTAGATGAGGTCTATGTGTGAGTATGTATGGTAATAGATGATCTCTGTGAGCCTAACCATTAGGGTGTAAACTTCCAAGACATTGGGTTTCCATTCAAGGCAAAAATAAAGGCCTTGTGGAAGTGCACAATTTCCCCATAGAACTTTAATGGGGTGGAGTGCAAAAGGGGGATTGCCCCCTTTTGCATGGTGTAGGGGGCCTATCCCTCTTTTCCATAGGGCCAAGATGGTAGCACTTTTGGTCATGGAGATATTGTCAAATTTTATATTTTGGTGACTATTTTGTATCTCGTGACCACCTTTATCTATATTGGATCTCATTGTAAAAGCTATGTAAGTATGACTAGATTGAGCTTTATAGAGCATTGCACACTACTAAGCCCTTTATCTAGAGTTTGCCTAGATCTCCACCTAAGCTCCACATTGGGAGCACACGGTTGGACAACACCATCCTTGTAATTGCATTATGCTTGGCAATTTGAGAATTTGAGTTCTCTAGCTCTGAGTTTATGTCTATCTTTGTCTATATTTTCTTCCAACCTTGTCTACTGGTATATTCCGCTATGTTGTTATTTTCTTACAAATTGATGTGTAATATGTGGAAGGCCTTGATGGATGTAAAACATGGTTATTCTCTTACACTTGATTTTTCTATTAGCTCTTCTTTCTCTTTACAACAATACATCTTGACATGTTAGATAATGCATTGGAAAAATAGTGACCTCATTATTAAGATGAACAAGTGAAGAAGAGCAAGATTTGGAACATGGAATTGTCTGTTCCATAACGTTGAGATGGTTGAAGATGGTAATAGTAAGGAACTGATTGGGTTGTCATCTACTTGTAAAGAGGATCTTATTCTCAAATGAATGTGTTGAGTACGAAGCTTAAAATGTGTAGTCAAAATAAAGTGGTGGATATTCACTTCAAAACATAAAAAATATAATCAATAATATTTTGGAAAAGCTTAGTAGAAGATGAATGATCCAGGGTAGCCCCAAGCAATGGAGATATAAGCTCATTTGTATTTGGGCCTTCACATTGTCTATTAAGGAAATTACTCTACATGCTTGATTCTACATAATGGGACTTGGAAAAGGAACAAACTAAGTAAGATTAATATCAATGCAGGGCTTTGTTTCTCGCCTGCTAGGGAGGAATATTTAGCCCATATAATCATTAATTGTTGGCATTCTCAAACATTTTGGAGTTTGTTTAAAAAGCGCTATCGTCTTCCTGCCTTAAGAGACAAAGGTTCACGTTTAATTTGACCCTTTGAATGTCCTCCATTTGGTTTCATTTTTCCAATTCAAGCTCCTCACATGAGGGGCATCGAACCCAAGGAAAATGAGGGTCTTCAATTCGTCTCCAACATTGGTTCTATTCCATAAATGACACCAACCTTTGAAGTCAACTCTACGAATCAGTGAATATCCTCAACCTCATCGCGTGTCTTTTGTCTGGATGCTAGAGGTATTTCCGCGTTCAAAATCCTTTGTTTGATGATTGATTGGCTCTTTGAAGGTTCATGATCTCTACAATAGGTATATGGAACTTTCCATCTTGATTTGGACAAATATTTGAATACTTCTAAAGGCTGAACATGTCCATTGAGTGAGATTTAATCCCGGACAGTGCGCAATGACATTCAAGGCTTTCTCGAATGTATTTATCCTAAGTTTGGTTTCTTTTTTATGGAGAAGTCAAAAACTCTCTACACTATGTGAGCTCAATGGGCACCACACGATCACAATGTTGGCAGACATAGTTGCGCTGTTGCAAGCAATTCTCATAAGAGTTTTCTAATGAAACTTTGTACACAGAATATAGACAAATGAGGCTTATGCGAAAGCAACCTGCTACATAAAATAAATCGATGAATATACAAACGAAACTCTTAGAACGCAGCCTACCAAATCCAAGTTACTATCTATTAGTACATAGTAACAATCATTCCCCAAACGCATTGTAAGCAGGAAATACTCAAAGGTCTTCCTTAGGCGAGTGGCGTGCTGCTTGGAGGTGGAGGAAAAAGTAAGTTTAGCCTTATTTTACAAGGAATTTTCTCGAGGATATTCTCACGACTTGAATTATTATTTTTATGGTAGTCAAATGCTATACAAATAATTTATGCTATAGATGATCAAAATCAAGCTAATGGTTTATTTAATGATAGCTAGTTTAGATGCTTCACATGCAAACTATATATTACAACTACCTTAGATGAGAAAATTTGTATCTTACCTACACGCCTAGGAATTACTTAAAAGATTCTTCTTTGTGTGCCACACCTCCTGCTCATCATTATTTGAAAGAATAATATTATATAAAATATATGGATGTAACTATTGCATTGCTAGTCTTTCTCATGAATAAAGAGAGATTCTCTTTGCTTTGTTTATTATCGTTATCTTCAAATAATAATCCAGCCTATAGATCTAAGACCAAAGCTCTTGCATGTGGCTATGAAATTCTTTCCTTAGCATGCTTAGAGGCTTGCAATACCTAGAATCTTGGAAACCTTGTGACTTATTAATCCATATCACCTCACCTAATGTTGATGTTGGGGTCAAGTTATTATGTGCCTTTTATTGATGATTGTAGTAGATGGACTGTACTCTACTTCATGAAGCATACGGATGGGATCTTTTCTTGTTTTGAAAAATATATCACACTTTTAGAGAATCAAACATGTAGAATATTGAAGAAAATAATGTGTGATGTTTTGAAAAACAAGGATCAAGATAAACATAGAAATGAACTAAGTTATGGAAAGTAAGTTACATAGAAATCATGGAGCTTGATCCTCAAGATGAGAGCATCATGAGAGTTCTTGAATGAATGAGAAGAGGTGAAGTGAGGCCCCCCTTATATGTAGTATAGGGTAGATTAAACACTTTGTGGGATAAATCGAGGTTGCTTGAGAGTGTATGAGAGCTTATGAGAGGTCTCTAGCATGTGGGAAAAGTCCCAACATGTGAATTCAAAAGGGTAGAGCACGGGTATCTCAACAACCCCCTTTATCTGATGACCATTTTGTTTCTAATGTGGGGAACTAATGACATATGGGATCACTTGTTTCATTGTGCTTTAGGATCTAAGGACATATGGAATCCTTATAAATAACTTGGACATATGTGATCCAAGTTTGGGACATATGAAATCCATTGGTTTTTAGTTCCATGGGCATATGGTGTCAACGGTGTTTGGACGTAATTCATCCCTATGATATACAGACATATGGGATTGTTGGAGGAGGAGGTGGATAGATTACATAGATGAAGTGGTGCTGCAAATCCCTGCTTCACACCAGCCAAGAAAAACTTGAGAGGTGTAAAGTAGTCCTCTTGATCTTCCCAAGAATCACAAATAATCACCTAAGTGCTTTGGAGTATGATCCTCTAATCAATGGATCAAAATAGGTGAGTAGGAAATTGAACTATAAGCTAAGACTTGCTATTTTGGTCTATACACATGCTCAATAAAATGAACAATGCTCTTAGCCTGCTAGCAATTGATCAAATTCTTTCTGAGAGTATCTTATTGACTTAGATCGCTACCAAATCACAAATTAGTTCACTTGAAATGATCAATTATACTCAAAGAATTATGCTTAGCAAGTTAGATGACCATCTCCACATTTTTGGGCTTCTACAGTATGCAAACTAGTGAGTAGAGATTTGAGTATATCTCAAAATTCAGTAAAGCAATGACAATGAAATTTTACCAAAAAAAAAAAGTATGCTGAGTCTAACATCAAATGATAAAGTACGCACTGAGAACAAGATCTAAGAAGTTCACTGTTTTGAGATGATCATGACAAAGAAATGTAGTAGAGATGAAATCAATGTATATGTATTAAATCACGTAGAATTAGAAAGACATTGGCAATGTATAATTTCAAAATGTTAGGCTAGCGATGGAGCTATAGAATGAGCTTACTTAACACTAAATATCCCTTTGAAATGATCTCCAAATCCGGCTCACTTGCATGCGAGATTTTCATCCATCTTTTATAGCTAGAGTTGGATTTTTTGAATTCAAATTGAAGGTCTTACCATAAAGTAGATCCTAAACTTTAGGACTTGCTTTCTCATCAATCACCTACTAATTAATTCATGATTAGATTACTCGTAACTCCACATGAGAGTAAGTGCAATTAACATATGCATTTTTACAAGGATAAAAGTAAATGCTTTTACAAGGGAATAGTCATACGTGACTTTAGGTGACTATATGTAGTGAATGCTAATTGTTCGAGTATGTAGGCTTGGAATCATTTGTTCCAACAGCTCCCCCTCAAGCCTAACATGCTTGATCTTCATTTTTCCTTGATTTCCTACAATCCAATTATCATCTTGATTGTGTTCATCTTAGTTCTATCCAAAGATTTGGTTAGCATATCTACACATTATAGATTGGTAGACACATAGGACAATTGGATGTCCTTGCTAAGTATTTTTTCTCTCACATAGTGATGGTGAACTTCAATGTGCTTATTCCTTGCATGGTATGTAGGATTAGCAGCCAAATGCAATGAACTAGTGTTATCTCCAAAACTCATTGGACTATAAGAATGTAATCCCAATTCTGTGTAAAGTCCTTTAAACCACATAGTCTCTTGTGTTACATTTCTAAGCCTCTATATTCTGCTTCAATTGATGACAATGCCATAGTTGGTTGTTTCTTTGATGACCATGAAATTAGCTTTGAGCCTGCAAAAGATTTGTAACAAGAAGTGCTCTTCCTATCATCTTTTGAGCCAACCCAATCTCCATTTAAGTATAGATTGATATCCAAGTAAGATGTGAATGGATAAAATAGCCCATTTATGGTAGCATTTAGATACTTTAATATCCTCTTGGGAGCTTCCTTGTGAGGTTTTCTCTTGGGAGCTTCCATGTGACTTAATTTACTTACTCCATAGCATATGTCCACTCTTGTTAGGGTTGCATAATTGAGACTGCCTACAAGCCTTCGATAACCTATAATATCTTCAAGTAGTTCTCCCTCATGAGAACTAAGTTTGTGATTGCGTTCCATGGGTGTATCTGCAACTTTATTGTCATCCATCTTGACTTTAACCCTCATATCATGAATGTTCTTCCTTTGAGTAATAAAGACACCAGAATCTGAATTTATGAGTTCTAATACAAGAAAGTATCTTAACAAACCAAGGTCATTAATTTTAAATTCTTCCATCATCTGAGACTTGATTTGCTTGATGCCATCGGCATCATTCCTTGTAATGATGATTGCATCCACATAAACACATAGGTAGATAACTTTTGAATTAGTCTTCTTTATGAAAAAAGAAGAATCTACTTTGCTAGCAACAAAAGTTTTTGTGCTTTCCTTAATTTGCATACATAATCTGGTTTGTCCTTGTCTTCATATCTTGGTGGGTGAGCCTTGTAGACTTTTTCAGAGATCCATCCATTGAGGAATGCATTTTTAACATCTAACTGATATGAATTCCAATTCATTGAAGTAGCCATAATTACTAAAATTTTGATTGTTAGCATCTTATCCATAGGTGAGAAGGTCTCCTCATAATCCACACCATGGGTTTGAGAAAATCCCTTTGCTAGTAGCCTTGCTTTATACCTATTGATTGAACCATCCGAATTCTTCTTCACTTTGTAAATCCACCTGGATCCTATTACTTTCATAATTGGTTTCTTGGGGATCAAATCCAAAGTGTTCTTTTCTTGAAATGCTTCAATTTCCTCCTGCATAGCTTCTCTCCATTCTTCCTTCTTATTGGATTCTTCAAATGAAGAAGGTTCTTTGACATAGAATCTTTAGCCATTTATATAGAATGCTTGGTGACTAGTGATGCATCATAGCCATACCTTATGGGTTTCTTACTCTCCCTTTGAGATCTTCTAAGTGCTTGATTGGATATCTCTGGAATGTCTTCGAATTGTATCTATGAAATAGAGTCTTTTGCCAAGTAGGTGGAATGCTTTGAAACAAACGTGGAATCATATCCATACCTTTCTGTTTGTTTCTTCTCTCTTGCCGATCTTCTAGGTGCTTGTTTGGAGCATTCTCCAACCTCTTGCATCTTTGCTTTGCCTCTTGACTTTTATAGTTTGTAATCCTTTTCTCTTTCATCTTGGTCATCATCTATATCACTTCTTGCATCTTGGACTTGTGTATCATGCTTGCTTCCTAAATGATGAGAATCAAAATCCAGATCATATGGTAGAGTTACCTTTCGTTTGTCTTCATCATACCAAGACCTGCGTTCTTCAAACACAACATCTCTATTTGTAGTGAATTTCTTGGTTGAAGGATTATAGAATCTGTAACCCAACTGAGTTGAATCATATCCAATAAACACTAGGTTTTTTGCCCTTTCATCTAGCTTACCTCTCATTTATGATGGTACATGAACATAAGCTAAACAACCAAAAACCTTGCAATGTCCAAGACTAGGTTTTCTTCCATGCCATACTTCATAAGGAGTCATAGCTTAAAGTGATTTGGATGGTAGTCTATTGAAATGGTACACAAAAATTGAAATAGCCTCTGCCCATAGATAATGTCGCAACTTCTTCTCTTCAAACATTGTTCTTGTTGATCCAATCAATGTCTTGTTTCTCCTCTCTACAATTCCATTTAGTTGAGGAGAGTCACTGGTAGTCACTTCCCTTTTGATAGCTTTGTCCTACAAGAACTCATCAAACTCTTTCGAGAAGTATTCTCCCCCTTCATCAGATCTGAGCTTCTTGAGTGGTCTACCTATATGATTCTCCACATGTGCTAGATACTTTTTGAAGCAATCTGACACTTCATTCTTACTCTTGATAAAGTATAGAATAGTCCATCTATTATGGTCGTCAATAAAGGAGACATAATACCTTGATCCTGCCAATGAAGGTTCTTGACTTGGCCCCCATACATCTGTATATACTAAGTCCAATAAGTTGTTGTGGATGTAGCCTTGGTGGATGAATGGTTGAATCTGACATGCATGACACATGTTCATCATGTGTTGCTTTGACATGTTCGACAGTCTTAGAACACTTTGATCCTTGCATATATCCTTCAAGGTTATTCCATTCACATGAGCAAGTCTCTTATGCCACACTTCAAGCTCAGCTTCTCACCTCTAGCTATCTTCTTGAGACCTTGACATGGATCTTCCACAAAAGCTCCATGCTGGGTGAACCTAACTTGCAAGCCTTTTCAACTATTTGGCCTACACTTCTTAAGTTTCTAGTGATAGTGGGTACATAGAGAACCTTACTCAGAATGTTTGTCCTAACATTGGAAGCTTTGACATTACCAATCTTCTCCACATTGTGCTTTGTGTCATCCCCTATTTGTACTTCATGTCTATGCTTTGGACCAGACTTTCCAAATCAGATAGAAGAGCAATGTTGCCTGCAATATGATTTGAACATCTTGAATCTATGTAGAACAAATGATCATCTTCTTTACCTTCTTTGTGGCTTAGATTCATAAGAAGCAATGAGTCTTCATGTGGTTCATCTTCTAAATAATTGTTGAAGTATCTTCTATTATAGCCTCTATTGTTATTGCTGAAGTTGTGTCCACCTCTGCCTCTATTGCTGCCATATCCACCTCTTCCACTTCCTTTCTCGATCTTCCCATTGAACGTGCAATTTTGAGTGGTATAGTTGGTCTTATCGTAGATGGCACAAGGTTCAACATTGTGACCTTTAGCTTTGTCATGCTTTGTTTCTTTCTTCTTCCCTTTCCACTTGCTCTTGCTTGCAAAGTTGGCTTGGAAAGTCTCCTCTTCATCTTCTTCCTTCTTCTTTCCTTTCTGCTTCTTATCCTTCTTATCTGCAAATAGAGCAGTAGTTGAATTACCGTGATAAGAGTTACCTTCCTTTATGCTATTGTTGGCCTCTTGATTGAAGATTTGTCCAAGAAAGATGTTGAAGTCTGGAGTTTTCACATCCATGATGAGATCATATGTTGTGGTGAAGCATTTCCATTGCTTATCACTTCGAGTCCCATTGAGAATTTTCCTCACGATAGCCTCTTCTTCAATCATCTCTCCAATGCATGCTAATTGATCCGCAACCTCCTTGACCTTGGTAACAAAGCCCATGATGGTTTGATTAGGTGTCTTCCTCATTTGGCCAAATTCGTTCCAAAGATGATTCTTTCTTTCTTTGATACTAGTAGGAAAGAAAGTCTCTAGGCCATCCCAAGTCTTTTGAGATGTCTTGCATCCTCTAATATGTGGTAATAGAAAGTCAAAGATAGATTTTAGTATGTATGACCTTGCCTGAGCATCACTTGCACACCAAAGTGTAAGCTTATCTGTCTCCTCTTGTGTAGGTCCTCCTTTGGATCTTGGAATAGGCATAGCTTCATCACTTGCTACAATTCCATAAAGATTTCTACCTTGCAAATAGGCCTCCATTCTAATTTGTGAAGCCGTGTAGTTGTGTTGATCAAGCTTCTTGATCATTGAGGAAAATCCGTCACTCATCTTGATCTAGCTCTGATACCATTGAAAGAACTTGGAGAAGCTTGTAGGAGGTAGAAAAGTGAGTTGCGAAGCGACAAAGTTTGGTCCAGCTGATCGGTAGAAGACCAAGCCTTGAACTTATGGAGACTCAAATAGACCTTACATGCATGCAATAAGTGCAATAAGATGCACTATGTACTTTCAAGCACCAAGGAGAAATAGTCGATACAAAACATATAGGTTCGTGGATCGATTAGCTTAGAAACCTTACTATCTTTGGAAGAGACATTGAACTTCAAATGCTCATAGGAGCAAGTGTGATTACAATTAGAAGAAAATCCTTTTATGGGAGTAACTCACATAGGGTTGAGTGTATAGAATGGAAACAAATATAAGGAATAAGAAAAATATGCTATAGGAATGAATCAAACACCCAATGGTGGTACTTCCTATTTTTTAGGAATATGTAGAGATTGACCCCAAGGTAGCAAAACTAGGATTTCTCCTAATCTGCTAAATTGAATTCTATGATAATTTACACGCATAAACTAGACATTAATATCTTTCCAATGAGCCATCTTGCATCCAATGTGGTGCTCTATAGAGAGAGCAGAAGCCTCTAAAGTGTATTAGTGCTCGCAAAGAAGATGATGCAGAGAAATGAAGGAGCAAGACAATGATGATCATAAGTGTATGTATATTGCTTCCATGTATTGTACAAGTGTTTTGAAGTCTTTATGTAGACTCTAGAAGTTATCCATGACTTCTATAAGTGGATTTTGAACTCAAATGAAGGCCGTAAGAGATTTTTGAGGGAATCAACTCAATTTCCTACAATCTAGGAAAAGTGAAGATCTAGTTTGATCTACTTTTAGGTGATTGACTAATTGATTGAATACAACTCAACCACCACAAATTCATGGAATTTGGGCTCTATCTTTGTACTTTTACATGTGTAAATCTCAAGGCTTTTAAAATGGTAGAACATCCATGAAAAAACCTTTTAAAAAAATACAATAAGTCAGCATAAGTAAAAGAAATCACCAATGAACATTCATTCAATGTAATCAAAGTGATAGCTTTTTGATGTAGATCAAATCCACCTCAAGCATAGTGTAAACTTGATTTCCAATAGTATCCATACAAGCTTCTTCCTTGGAGGTAAGCTTGCATCCTTAGGGACCATGCTGATAATTTCCCCTGTGACCGATTTTACAATGAATGATGGAAATACATGTCCCATTTTGCTTTGATGTTGCTCTGATACCACTCTTGGAGGAGGTGGTGGATAGATTCTAGATATGAAGTGGTGCTGCAAATCCTTGCTCCACACCAGCCAAGAACAAGTTGAGAGTTGTAAAGTAGACCTCTTGAGAAACAAAAGAATTACAAATAATCACCTAAGTGCTTTGGAGTATGATCCTCTAATCAATGGATCATAATGGATGAGTAGGAAATTCAACTCTGAGCTAAGACTTGCTATTTTGGTCTATATACATGCTTAGTAAAATGAATAGTGCTCTTAACCTAATAGCAATTGATCAAATTCCTTCTAAGAGTATGCGATGGACTTAGATAGCTACCAATCACAAGTAATTTCACTTGAAATTATCAAATGTACTCTGAGAATTTTGCTTAACAAGTTAGATGACCGTCTCGACATTTTTGGGCTTCTAGAGTATGTAGACTAGTGAGTAGGGATTTGAAGATATCTCAAGATTGAGTAAAGCAATGACAATGAAATTTTATAGCAAATAAAATGACAATATGCTAAGTCTATACCAATTGAAATCACATCAAATGATAAAGTGTGCACTGATAACAAGATCTAAGAAGCTCACTGTTATGAGATGATCATGACAAAGAAATGTAGTAGAGATGTGATCAATGTATATGTATTAAATCACATAGAATTACAAAGATATTGGCAATGTATAATTGCACAGTGTGAGGGTAGTGATGGATGTATAGAATGAGCTTACTAAATACTAAAGATCCCTCTCAAATGATCTTGGAATGGGGCTCAGTTGCACGCAAGATTTTGATCCATCTTTTATAGCTAGAGTTGGAGCTAATTTCTTGAATTTAAATTCAAGCTATTACCATAAAGTGGATCCTAAACTTTAGGAATTGCTTTCTCATCAATCACCTACTAAGTAACTCGTGATTTGATTCCTAATAAATCCATGTGAGAGTAAGTGCAATTAATATATGCACTTTTACAAGGATAAAAGTAAATGCTTTTACAATGGAATAGTCATATGTGGGTTTAAGTGACTATATGAAGTGAATGCTTATTGTTCAAGTATGTAAGCTTGGACTCATTTGTTCCAACATGGATCCCTAGACATATACTTGATTTACTAGATGGGGTAGGTAATGCTTGTATTTCCCTTTTTTTTTTCTTTGGTGATGTATCCTTTTTTTGGATCCATTGAGGGGATATTTGATAGGGTCCTCTTCCCTCTTTCATCTATAAGCCTTTTTCCACTTTTGCTAGATGAAAAATATGATGTCCCTTGATCAATTCCTTATGTATTTGGGTCTTCATTTTGGTCTTTTCATTTTGGTTGCCATGGATTGTTTTAAAAGCTTGCATCCTCATCTTATCCTTCCTTAAACTTTTCTTTGGGTATTGAAAGCTTAATGCTTCTTCACTTTACTAAGATCTCTTTGATATGTGCATTTTGAAGATAATGTGCTCGAGAGAGTACACAATTGATGTGAGAGAGAGTATCTTTGTGATGTACATTTGCGGAAAAGAAATATCGGAAGGTCTTACCACTAGCTACTTGGGAATGTCTAATACCAACAAAACATGCATATCCATGCAAGTAATTGATTTAACAAAGCATGACTCAAGATTACATAGGATGCATCTGTAGAAGTTTTTTTCCCTCAAAGGACACACCATGCAAAAGTGAAATAAGAAATGCATTTGATGATGTGAGATCTCTAAGGCTGTCCAAACGTCAATACATCATGTTTTTGGTTTAGCTTTGATATAGTTATAAATGCTTAGAGAAAAGATAATGTTAATGATTCTACTAATCAGACTGTCTCTATAATTTCTTATACGAATCAATGGAAACAGTATTTGAATAGATATGCAAAGTTGGGTCCATAAAAAATGGACCAGGTATGTTATCTTTGCTTTAGTCATGGTGTTTTCATCATTATCGAATATTATTCTTTAGATCCATATGCCTAGAAATGCAAGCTTATTCTCCTCTTTTGTGAATAATATCTTTAGATTCTGCTTGATTTTCTGCACATTCATGGAGATGACTATTGAAAACTCTTTTTGTTTCTATCCTGATCTTATTCCGTCTCTCTCTCTCTCTCTCTCTCTCTCTCTCTCTTTCTATTAGAATTAGGCACAATAGATGTTTCTCCTTTGATTCTCTTATTTGCTACAGATGGTTCCCCATAGCTTCAAGGATAGAATTTTCCATGATCTTATCACATGTGTAAATTCATTGTGCAAGAGTATTGATACCCTCTATACATGTCCACCTTTGTGCTATTTCCAAGGTGCCTTGCACAATAGAAACAAGCACACGTGAAATTTCCAATGCATGGTAGAGGTACCTTGGTAGGAGATTATCAGGCTAGTTAGTAATTCTTTTTTCGAGACATTCATATTTCTAATCAGCTACTTGTTGAAGTCTACGGAGACGCCAAAATGCGTTGTAGTCACTAAAGGAAAAAGGTGGGGTTGCTCTCCTATGGGTGTGACTCATGATGGTTAGGCAAAGTAGTCGAATTCAAGAGACAATAGAGAAATATTTCTCTTCATTGAATGCTTCATTTTTTTTTCATAAGAGGCTATTGAGTAAATGAATCTATGAGGCACATGCAAATATATCCTTTTCATAGCTTTCTTGTAATAACTTTCTAGATTAGTCATCCATTTCACTTGGCTCATGTAGTTTTTAATTTGTGTTCATAGGCAAGTTTAGGCATCTTCTATGTTGTGACACCAAGTTTGGGAACCGCTTCATCTTTACAAGGCTTCAATATATTGGTATAACTCTCTCTTACACTACCGTTTTGCATTTTTTTTTTTAATATAAAGGAAGTTCGGCAATAGCCTACTCTCCCGGACTTGAATTAAATTAAGAAACAAAGGTACAATGGAAGGGGACTAGTGCCCACGGGACCCCCCATATCCCACAAAGCAGGGGAAGCAAGAATGATTCCTAGGTTGCTTTACAAAGAAGGTTGATCACCCTCTCGTCGCCCTCATGCGGGACCCACTTGGGTTTGAGCTTGTTGTTGATCAAGAGGAGGACTTGATGATGCCTGAAGGGGGGGGACTTCTTACTGTTGACAATCCTATTGCCAAGGAGGCATAGAGATTTTTCAATCGACCACTCCCTGGGGGGGTCACCGAAGTTGAGAGCACACCGTTCCCGCCAGATTTTCCACATGACTTCCCCTCTGATAGCGTTCCAGAGAGCCGCAGAGCAACCAATCGCTTCCCCCAAAAGGACTTGTTTCCAACTAAGCTGTTTCTGAATTCCGATTTTCAGTCCAACCGTCTGCCAGATTCTGTGGGAGTTGGGGCAAGTAAGGAAGATGTGTGGGACATCTTCGATCGCACGGTGGCAGCGTTTGCACCATGGGGGGACCCCACAAATTTTGCTTGCTTTATGGTTAGTCCAAATTCCTCGATGAAGAATTTGCCATAGGAGGACAGACTTCTTAACCTCGATAAGTGGGTGCCAGATACCCATGAATTTCATGTCCCACCTAAGCCGCGTCCAAGACAGGCACCACTTCTTGTTGAGGCGGATCTGGAGGTCGTCCGTTTCTTTGATGTTCGGGATTTTGAGTAGGCTATTTCCATTGTGCCATTTGAGGCCACGCGCGTTCGGAGTATCATGTCCCATGAGAAGGCGAGTTTTGTGACGATCCCAGGCGAGGCATCTGCTTTGTAAGGTGTTCCATTCTTCGTAGGAGATGTTTATGCGAGGGTCGATATCCTCGTAGTTGATCCAGCTGTTGGTGTCATGTTTCCAGAGGTGTTTCCATTTTTTGAAACCTTTGTTCCATAACTTCTTGGCATTTTGAATGTTCCACGATTCCACCCTCCTGATGCCATGTATCGGAAACCAGACAGAGTCGTTTTGTCTGATTCCGGCCGCCCACTTCCAGTCTTCACTAACTCTTGTGAAGCTTTTGACTTTGTTCCAGCCCTTCCAAAGGGAGCACACGAGATTGGAGCCTTTCGGGAAGACGGGGATCGGGGAGAATAGCAGGGTCATGATGTCTAGATTCTTCCAGTTTGGGTGCCCCATGAGGGCCAACTCATGCTTGTTTCTGAAGATCAGCTTGGCCCACGAGGCCTCCCTATTGCACCAAGCCTTGATCATCCATTTGGCCGCCAGTTTGTTGGCCATACTCCCAATGTCTAGGATACCCAGCCCCCCATTATCTTTAGGGCTGGTGCAGATGGTCCATTTGATTTTTGGCACCCCCCTTCTGTTATGATCGCCCGTCCAAAGAAAGTTTCTACAAATACTATTCAGTTTGGACAGGCCTTGCTCGTTCGGTCTCCAGCAAGAAAGGAAATAGATGGTAGAAGAGAGGAGGAACGTGTTGATAACCATCGCACGTCCAGCGAGATTCATTTGCATACCTCTCCAATAGTTGAGCTTGTTTTCCAGTTTGGCCATCACCCAACTCCAACGCTGTTCCATAGAGACGCCAAACCCCAAGGGGATTCCAAGAAGGCGAAAGATTTGGCCCTGCGGAATGATTTGACAGCCATGATCAATGAGAAGGCTAGGGTGCTGTCCCACTATAGCCCTGAAGGCGGTCTTAGAGTGGTTGATTTTGGATCCAGAGGCATCACAGAAGGTAGCAAGACACCTCCAGAAGGTCTCCAGGCTCGTATTATCGTTGTGAACGAACGCGTTCATATCATCGGCAAAAAATCTCATGATGATTTGCCCGTGGTCGCGAGGCAGTCGGAGGCCTTTGATATTGCCAGCCTCCACCTGATGTGTCACCAGTCTGCTCAGCCCCTCAGTGGCGACAGCAAAGAGAAGGGGGGCCAGAGGGCACCCTTGTCTAATAGACCTTTTAAGGTGGATTGCTTTCGAGAGTTTGCCGTTAACGTTAATTTGGGTCGTTGCGTTTCCGAGAAGGGTCGCGATCATCTTGGTGAATTTCTGACTACATCCGAGATCAAGGAGCGACTGCAGAATATAGTCCCATTCTAGCCTGTCGTAGGCTTTGTCAAAGTCGATCTTGAGGAAGACCACATCTTGGTTAGACTCATTTGCAAATTGAATGCCTTCCCAAATATCCATAATGGTTTCCAAGATAGACCTGCCTTTGATGAAACCTTTTTGGTCCTCACTAAGCCAAGATCTCAGGTGGCACGAGAGTCTGTTGGCGATGACTTTGGCGATGATCTTGTATCCAGTTTGGAGCATCGTGATAGGTCGCCAGTTCTCGATTCTGTTCTTCTCCCCCTTCTTGTGAATCAACTTGATAATACCATTGTTTAGGCAAGACGGAAGAGCACCAAACTTTAGCGCTTCTTGCCAGACCAACCGAAGAGGGGTGGCAACCACCAGCTTGAAGGATTTAAAGAATTCGTTAGTGAGTCCGTCGGGTCCCGGGCTTTTACCGAGAGGGAGGGCATCAATGACCTCAATGATTTCTGATTCAGATATCGGAGCATGAAGCAGAGAGAGGAGGTTGGGTGGAATCCTCCGGGGGGAAACCCTAGAGATGGCAGCCATACAGTCCCTTCTATGGTGGGAGAGGGGATTCGAGGTTCCCAGGAGTCTCGTGAAGTGCCCTTCGATGATGCCTAGATTATCTTTTTCCGAATTGCAGACATTGCCAAGCGGATCAAGCAGTAGTGGGATCGCTTCTCTGTTGTGTTTCCTTTTAAGGATACGGCACATCTCTTTGGTGGGTTTGTCGGCTTTGCCAGCCCACCACTCCTTGAAGAAGATTTGCAAGTTTTTCCTTTGTATTTCTTCCTCGTATCTCAACACTGCTCTGATTTTTCGGAGACCTTTTTGAGCTTGATGTTTTCCTTTGTTCACCTCCTCCTCGAGCCGCCAGAGTCTGTGGTAGAGAGCCACTCTCCGAGCCCGCCTCACAGTCTCAAGCATCTTCTTAGTTATGATCATGATCTTACGAGACTTGTCGACCGCATTTCTCCAGCACTTGGCTGGGGCCAAGCCAGAGGCGAACGCCACCTTCCAAACGTCGGCAATTTCTTGGTGAACGGAGGGGAGAGAGAAGGTGGACGCGTTGGCATGGAACCACGGAGCCTTGCGAGTCTTGTTGGCAGGTTGAAAAGTGATAACGATCGGGTAGTGGTCAGAGATGGTGAGGTCAGTGCGTTGCGTGATGGTAGGGAGGCCCCACTGTTGGGTAAAACTCTGAGAAATGTAGCATCTGTCGAGTCTAGCTTTCCTCAGGTCCTCGCCCGCTTGGAGATTCGACCAAGAAAAGCCATTCGAGTCTTTGAATTCAACCAAATCCAAGTGCAGTTTGGTCATGTCCCACGTTTCTTTCTCCCGACTGTCGATGACCCTGCCCTTGCCCATCCATCTGTCCCTTGGGTCCTCCACCATGTTGAAATCACCACAAATGAGCACGTTGTGGGGAAGCGAGTCTAAGGAGGCCCAAGTGTTCCGTCTCTCCAAATCACTGTTGGGTGCGTACAGAGAGACCATAGTAACACAAAGAGGGGCACCGAAAGAAACAGCGATCCAACGGTGACCCACATCTTCAATGAAGTTCTCGAGCTTTTCAAACCAGCGTTGTTTAACGCCGATAGCCGTTCCTCCGGACCCCCGCGGGTGTTTCGTTGGGATCCACACGTGCTTCGAGGAGACCTGCCTGAGCCGTTTCTGGAGGTCTTCTCCGTCAATTTTGATCTCTTGAATGCATATAAAGTCTGGGTTTAGGCTAATGTCGCGAAGCCATTGACCAATGATGGTCGCTCTTGAGGGGTCGGTTAGCCCTCTAGCATTTAGCGAGATGACAATCATTTTGTATTAATCCCTCTTTGCGGGAGGGAGCTTTGTCCTTCCTTCTCTTGGCTTCATCTTTCTTTTCCCGACTTAAAAATCTGATCTTGTGAGGGCTTTTCCAGGGTACCTCCATGGGCTGTTTTCCTTTGCGGGCTGCCCCTTGCTGGGAAGACTTGGACAGTGAAAGTTCCATCATTGGATCGACGATCCCGGAAACGGTGCCGAGCCCGTTTTGCATTTTTTATATTGCACATGAAATGTGCATTGATTCCAAGTGCGTCAAAGCAGTGTCCTTCGTTCTCTCCACATGAGTTCTTATGGGAAACTTTACTGAAAGTTAGCACTTACAAAAACAAATTATTATTCAAAGAGAAATGTTTTATGGTGCCAGGAACGAGTATTTTATAATCTAATTCCAAATAAATTAGAAATGGAATAAAGAAAAGCAAAACAAAAAAAAAGCAATTGTTGTAATTAAGTAATTCTATGATCTAAGTGTCCATCCATTTCAAATAGATCTTAAAGCAAACACTATTTGGTCACTCATGTGAATGGCCTAAGATCTCGAGACTAGACTTAAGCATAAGTTCATGTGATCTCTTAAATAAGTGATCCACTTATCCTAGTGGTTAAGTTTGAAGTTTAGGAAGGAGGAGGTCTTGGATTCAGCCTCCATGGGGAGCATGGGGAGAGAGCTTTCTCGAAAGAGCTCTAGGGTCTTCTCGCTTAAGTTCATATGAGTTAATTTGGGTGTAGAGATACTCTATTCAAGTTATGAGTGTACCTACACTAGTGGATTCTAATGGAAGATGTTAAATGAATGGTGGAGATCACACCAACCACTAGTGGACTCTTGTAGAATGCACCAAAGGTGTCATGGAGATTGCACATGCACTTGTGGACTTTAATTACATTTGTGGTCCTCATTGATTCAAGCAGTTAAATATAGATTCATAACATTGGGAGGAGAGTCATCTTTGTAACATGTGGTAGTCCTACTACTTAGTTATTTGCATTGGTATGAGAGCCTAGCTTCCATGGAGACTCTGGTGGGTTGATCATCATCTTCTTGAAGCTTTGTGAAAGCTTCCCAAAAGAACTCTCAATGGAACATTTTCTTTATAAGGATTAGTTTATTGTTTTAGTCTTCATGATCTTGGAGGATGATTGACGTGCACATATGTTCATGTATGTAACTCTAAACCTCCAAGAGAATTTCAAGATTGGTCGATATTTCTCTTTGGAAATTTCCACGTTTGAGAAAATAGAGAGCTCACAACATGGAGAAAGGCAGGATTCGTGCTTTCTTGTTTGAGCAAAAAGCGTGTGCCTTCTTCATAAAGCTTGGATGTAGAGGAGAAGATTCGAACTAGGACGACCTCTTCATAGAGCTAGGATGCAGAGGATACTCTCTTCTTCACCCATGCACTCCCAATATGAAGCTTATATGGAGGTCTAGATAGACTCTAGTGGAAGGTCTAAGTTTACATGTTCTATATAGATCTTTACATAGTCAGTGCTTAAATACATTATAAAATGGAGGTTGGTACAGATAAACATAGTCAAGGGAGCTGGAAATATTTCCATGATGTGAATTTCTCCCATCCTTGCCCTAAGTGTTGGGGGAATAGGCCCCCCTAACCCTATCAAACTCGGAAATCCCCTTCTAGACACTACCCTCATAAAGTATCGATGAGGAAGGCATGTGGTGCAACAAGACATTTACTTTTGCCTTGAATTGAAGCCCAACATCGTGGAAGTTTATGCTCTAGATAACATCATGCCTAAGCTCACAAAGATCATCTATTGCAATCAAGGGTCACACATAAACCTGATCTAACTTGCAAGTAAGAGTTCCAAAAATATTGGGGCTCTAAGGATGGATTTTTTCATAATTAGGCCCTTACAAATAAAAAATACATGGATCATTTATGGTCACTTGAGGGTAGATAATTGAATATCTTTTACCGCCCCCCTTCAATGTCCACCTTGTGGTGAACTACATCCTTGGACCTAATCCAAGCTTTCCGTACTATTAATTAAATTTCTCTCTGAAGCGCCTTGATGAACATTTCTACACCACTTTCTTTACTCACTGCAAACTTGTCCTTGATAACCTTGGCGATTATCATGCAACTTTGTTTTTCATATCCTAAATCTATGATCTTTTTTCATTGTATTCTTATGTCCTATAGAATCCTTTTCAGCCACAATCCTTCACATGATGCAACCCATGTAGCTTTTATCTGAGTTTTAGTAGTATATAGTGCTTAGTGGATTCACTTTCACTGATCCAAAAGAATATCAAATCCGAAAGGGAAGAAATCTCTAGATACTAACTTTTTGGTATCAATTTCTCTTGTGCAATCTCAATCAAAGTATCCAATTAGAGATGATTCTTCCTCATATAGAATACCATAATCAATGGTTCCTTGAGCATATAGACCCACTTTGTGCCAATGAATTCAGGTGATGAGGGTTGATTTGGTAGCTCCCAACTTCCATTATTCATGATATTAATGTGTTCTGTTTGCATCATGGTCCTAGAATTGGGATCATAGAGTACATCCTCAATATTTAATGCTTCTTTTGCTTTTTCTTGAATGAGCAAGCTATTTTTGGTTATCTTTATAATATGTGTTCTTTTCCCATGTTTGCTCTTCTACACTCTATCATTGCCTTCGTCCATCTATAGACCACTCCTATCATTATGGAATGGGGTTCAAAAAATCATCAAGGTCCTTCATGGAGGATGGAAGTGGCTTTTCCACCACTAAAGATAAATTGGTAAATTTTAAATTCATCATCTGAAGATGTTTCATCCTTCTCCGATGTACAAATGATATCTTTTGCTCCTTTTTCATGTTGGATTACTCCTTTGCATGATTCTAAAGTGGAAGCTTTGTTCTCCTCCAAAACTACATGTGACTATTCCTTCTTTACGTGAGATGATTCTAACACCCCAATGCAACAATGGAAGATTGTTGCTCTCCACTAGGCACACAAGTAGTGATATATGCTCATTGTTCTGATTTTTTTCTACACCTGTACAGAGACTTATAATGACATTTTTTAGACTTATAATAGACTCTAAGAGCTATGCAACAAGTTTTGAATCATGCCAAATAAATGTTCTAATTGGGAGGACCATCCATTGTAAAACAAGCTGCCTGTTTGAAATACTCTCTTCCGATGTGAAGAGATATAGCTTCACAAACTTAGCACTTGTCACAAATCACTTAGGTAAAGAACTTGAAACTTTGTCACACTTTGGGGAACTATATGAGAGACCAAATGAAGCTTGAAATCAATTACAATGATTAGAATGTGAGAACATATAGTGTTTTGCGATCTGGTACAATAAGATCTCCAAAATCCTCACTACACCTCTAGATAGAGAGCAGAAAAATCATGAGAAAATGAGCTAAGAAAGCAAGGGGGTTGTTTGCTAGAGTTTACGACTTCACAAAACTAAGTGGGAAACTTTTGGAATGCATACTACACAATAAACAAAGTCAAGATGGTGCTTATATAGAGTTTTAGTCTTCATACAATCTAGCTAATTGCCCACCAATTAGTGTAGGTGCACTTTTTGGTGGGTGTTTGATGAGATTTCAAATTGGTTGAGTTTGGTGGAGGTTCTAACTTGATTCCACAAATTTGGGTCCTCCTTTTTTATTGGACCACTTGCAAAACTCATTGGTAAGTCCTTTTGCATTTTTGAGACTTGATTTTCAACAATCCCCCTCAAGTGTCAACACCTAGGTCCTTCATTCCAACTTATGCCTTGAAGTGTTGTAGCTTTAATCCATGCAAAGCTTTGGTAAACATATCTGCATATTGGTCCTTTGTATTTTCATGTGCCACCTTGAAATTTGTTCACATGCTCTTCTCTTTAATAAAGTGGTAACGCACTTCTATATGCTTCAACCTTGCATGAAAAACTGGATTTTGTGCCAAGAATATGCTAGTTTTATTGTCACAAAAAATAGCTACTTGTTTGACCTACAAATCAAGATCAACAAAAAACTTCTTGAGCCACATAAGCTCACACAATAATTGTGCTAAGCCTCTATACTCACCTTCAATCGAGGACAGAACCAATGATGGTTTTTTTCTTTAATATCCATGAAATGGTCTTCCTCCCTAGCATGATAACATATCCACTAGTGCTCCTCTCGTAATCTTTGGAACCTACCCAATTAGCATCACAATAAGCTTGTACGTTTAATATATCATCATATGGATAATATAGCCCTTCATTCATTGATCCTTTGAGGTACCTAAGTACCCTTTTGGTTGCATCAAGATGAGTTACTTTTGCAGCTTGCAAAAATTGAGGTAACACTCCAACTACATGTGAAATGTCTAGTCTTTTCATAGTATTTTACAAGAGAGAACTAATTATTGACCTATACATGGTTACATATCCTTTACTTATTCACCTTTATGTACACTTAGTTTCACATTTACTTCTAATGTATTTGAAAAGGTCTTGCAAGCACACAAACCAAACTTCCTCAAAAGACCTAGAGTGTATTTTGTTTGCATCAAGTATATACCTTCCTCCGTATATAGTACTTAGATCCCAAGGAAATACTTTAGAATCCCTAAATTAGAGAATTTAAACTCACATCAAAGATTTCTCTTTATTTCCTCTCGTTGTCTTCATCATCCCCTATAATGATAATATCATCAACATATATACAAATGAACACATTTTTGCTACCCTCCCTCTTCACAAAGAGTGTTGGGTCTCCATGACTTTGATTATATCCACAGTTTATCAAGTGGTAAACAAGTCTTCGGTTCCAAGCCCTTGGGACTTGCTTGAGTCCATAAAGAGCCTTCTTAAGCCTATGTACATGATGTGGAAATCTCTCATGTTCAAAGCCTTGGAGCTACTCCATGAAGATTACCTCTTCAAGCTATCCATTTACGAAAGCATTCTTCACATCCAACTAGTACAACTTTCACCCTTTTTATGCTGAAATTGCAATCAAACATCTTATGGTGGACATTGTAACTACTGGATGAAAATTTTCTTGAAATTCTATTCCATAGGTTGGATCAAAACCTTTGGCAACCAACCTCGCTTTATACCTAGAGATGCTTCCATTTGCATGCCTCTTTACCTGATACAACCATTTGCCGCCAATATCTTTCATGTAATTTGTTCTTGGAACAAATGACCAAGTATCATTTTCTCCAAGTGCCTTGACTTCCTCCTCCATGGATTCAATCCATTCCCTATGCTTATTTGATTCTTCAAAAAAGCTAGGTTCTTCACAAACTATAACTTGAGTCATGTAGGGATAATTTCTTGCAATTAATGAATCATAACTTAACCTTTGAATAGGGTATTCAACCCTATTGGATTCTCTTACCTCACCATTAGGTGTTATCAATCTCCTTCTCCTTGTTTTAGATGCTTTAAATCCTTGAGTTTCTATTTTTTCCACAACTTCCTCACTTGTAAAGTGCATGTCTACCCTTCGATGGTCTTCATCATTTGCCTTTTCCTTTTCTTTGCTACTTCTTCCACTTTAATGAGCTTCATTAATTGTTCTCCCATTCCAAGTGGATGAAATAACTACTTTTATGGTATTCTTGAAGTGGTTGAATCACTCATCTCCATGCTTTGTTGTTACTCTTTTAACTTCTTCTCACCTTCATATGCATCACTAACTTGAAAAACATTTTTGATACCATACCAAGACAATAATTCCTCAAATATTAAATCCTTGGACACCTTATGATCTCTATTTTTGCAAGGGTTATAGCATCCAAAACCCTTTTCCTCAGAAGAATATCCTAGAAATATACACCCTTTTGCTTTCGGGTCTATCTTGTGTCTCATTTCTTACGATATGTAAACATAACACAGACAACCAAATACTTTGAGATGTGTAAGGTTGGGTTTCTTACAACACCAAGCTTTAAATAAGGTGTAACCTCATGTACTCTTGAGGTTGGAAACCTATTCATAATGTGTATGGTTGTATTTGCTATATCATCCCAATAAGAATTAGGAACATTTATTTCATTTAACAAAGCTCTAGCTACTTCTGCTATATATCTATTCTTCCTATCTTCCACCCCATTTTGTTGAGGTGTATACCTACAAGTAAATTGCCTTTTCATACCATGGTGATGTAGAAAATTTGAAAATTTCATTTGAGAAATACTCTCCAATTCCATCTGATCAGAGAGTCTCTATATACTTTCTTGTCTCCTTCTCAACAAGGTCTTTGAACCTCTTGAAGTTATAAATTGCCTCTTACTTTGACTTCATTCAATACATCCAAACAAGCCTTGAATGATCATCCCCCCATGGTGAAGATTCTTCCTTGCTTCTTTCCTCTTGCTATGAGCTTGTAGTCTTGCATGGGATCTTCAACAAAACATCCTTGATCATTGAACCTCACCTCATAACCTCTTTCAACCATTTAACCTACTGAAACAAATTCTTGGTGATGGTTGGCACATGAAACACATCCTTCAACACCTTGGACTTTGGGATCCATTCAATGCAACATCTCCAACATGTTTAATCTTGTGCTAAGTGTCATCCCATGTCTCCACATGTCCTTAAGTGATGGGTGAGTATAGATTAAAGCAAAAATCTTTATTGCAACTCTCATGGTTGCTATAATCACTATCATTGAGCCATGTAGAATCTGAATTCACTCTTTCACTTGATCCATACATCATACGAAAGGTCTTGTTTTCTAAATTTGTTGAAGTACTAGCATAATTACCTTGGTTCCTTTTGTATCCTTGATTGGCTCCTCCTTTGGACCGAAAATCTCTTGCATAATGGCCGAATTTTCTACAATTATTGCATTCTCCATTGGATGCTTCTCCTCCATGTGATCGTCCTCCTTTTCCTCTACTCCTTCCTCTTCCTCTTGATGCATATATTTGGTTGGAGCCCTCATGGTTGCTTGAGCCTCAGTTTGACCTTTCTCTTCTTGTGCCTTTGGAGTTTTGTTCACCTCTTTTGCCTTTGCTTATGTTGGAATTCGAGGTCTATGGAAGCAGACAAATAGAAGAAGCATGGAGCTAGCAGTAGTGATCCCCCTTTGAGATAAAACAATCCAAGTAGTGAGGTACCACTTAACTAGCCAAAGATGTGCTTAACCACTTGCCAATTCTTGACACCTAGGCAATACCAAAACCTACTCGTCACTAAGACAATAGACTGAGTATCTCACTGAGCAATGCATAAGTAAATCAAGAATCGAACATACTCTTGATGGAAAATAGCATCAGATGCATCTCTAGCATCATGAAGACTCAACCGTAAACATGTCTCCAGAGGAGTGGCAATAGGCTTATAGTCTTCAACGCCAAAATGGTGCAATAATACGTCAATATATTTGAGTTGACAAAAGCTATTCTTCTATCAACTTGCATAAATTAAATGCCCGGATTTGACATCTCAAATGAGGCATGCAAATCAGCCTTAGAGTCAGCAATATGCTTCTCAATAGGACCAATGAGCAACATGTCATCAACATAGACAACTAATCAGAAGCACATCATTTTCACAGGTGCTTTTAGTTGGACTATTCTCAAAACCATGTGCAATTATGAAGGCATGCATTTTCTCATACCAAGGATGTGGTGCTTGCTTCAAACCATATAATGCCTTCTCAATATACACACTTAGTTTCCTTGCCCTTTCTGCACAAAGCCATGGGGCTGAAAAATGTACAATTCTTCATCCAAGTCACCATTCAAAAATGCAGTTTTAATGTCCATCTGATGTACATTCCATCCACAATGAGTTGCAAGTGCATAGATGCTATGAATAGTAGTCATTCGACATCTAGGATCAAAGGTCTCATCAAAATCAATTCCTCTTTCCTGAGCATAACCCTTTGCATAAAGCCTCACCTTATACCTATTAATTGTTCCATGAGGCTCATACTTCATTTTATATACCCACTTAGTGCCGATGGCCTTCTTGCTAGGAGGCAACTCACATAAAGACGAGGTATCATTTTTCATGATAGCATCATATTATGATTTCATAGAAGCCATCCAATTTTCAAAATTTTATGCTTTATCAAACAAAACTGGCTTATTCTCATCACAAAGACTCGAGGCAACGATAACATAGAAATCTAATGCTGAAACAAACAGTGTGAGAGCCTCGACAAGTATGATATGACAAAGGTGCATCTAATTAGGTATCACACAAAGTTTGCACTAGCCATTTTGGCATAGTTTTTGCCTCCTCAATATCTGCTCTCTCATCAACAAGTGCATCATGTAAATTTGCATGAGAAATGGAATGATCTGCATCATTAGATGAAACCTATAGAGGCCAAGAAGTTGCCTCATTAGGACCAGCACTAGACTATCCACCTCTAATAAGAAGCATCAAAGTATCATACATGTCTTTGGAGCTAACTGATGTCTCCTTACTACATGAAAGAAATGACTGAATAGCATCCTCTAGAAAAAACATCACGGTTAAGGAGAATGTGTTCACCCTATGGATGATATAGATGATAGCCTTTGCTTTCAGAAATGTACCCAACAAAAATACATTTCACTTCTTTATCATCAAACTTCTTGCATTGTTGTTCATGCACTAATGAATATCTCAGACAATCAAAAACACTTCGGTGAGCAACAAATGGTTTGTGACGAGGCCAAGCTTGATATGGAGTGATAATACTGCAATGCACACATCTTAAGTACACTTCTTAAGTACATATGTTGCACACATAACAGCCTCGAGTTAGAAACTATGTGGTTAAGCCTAAATCTTAACCATACATCTCGCCATCTCCATGAGTGACCTATTCTTCCATTTAGCAACTCCATTCTTTTGAGGTGTATATTGCACTGTACACTTATGTTTTTTCCCATGCTTAGCTAGAAATGCATTAAAATCAAAAGATATATATTCCCCCTCCCCCTCGATCAGAATGGAGAGTGTCTATTTAACATGCTGATAGATTTTCTACCCAAACAAGAAACTGTTTGAAGCACTTTAACACTTCGGTTTTTGCTTTCAATGGATATACCCATGCACACCTATAAAAAACCATCATCGAAAGTCACCAAGTAAAGATAGTTTCCAAAAGAGGGTGTATACATAGGTCCACTGACATCACTATGAACAAGATGCAATTTTTGAGTAGCTTGAACTAAGGAATCTTTTGGAAATGAGGAACACTTCATTTCTCCATAAATATAGCCTTCAGAGACATTTTTACCAAGTGACAAGTTTGGATATAGAGGACACCATTTGAGATTTCTGCAGGCAAAGCAAACTAGAAAAATTCAGATGACCAAAGCGTGCATGCCAAAACTCTACATCTGACAAAGCGTGAGAATCATGTACTTCACATGCCAAATCATTCACATATTTTTCATAGTCTATGAGCTTATAAAGACCATGCCATAAAATGCCAAAAGCAATAATCCCATTTGTCAGATCATGAACTGTACATTTGTCATCAACAAATTTCACAACAAGACAATCTTGGCTAAAGTTGAAACTAATAACAGATTCTTCTTCATCCCTAGCACAAATAAAGCATCCAACAATGTAATAGAACTGCCATCAATAGTAGTGAGAATGATCTTACCAGCTCCCATGAAAGGATAAGAGGATTTTTTGGTGCATGTGATAGTATTCTCTATAGCCACAAGCTCAAGTGAAGTGAATAGACTGTGCTGCAAGGTAATATGTTTGGTTGCTCGACTATCAAATTATCAAACATCTTAGTCTATTGCAGACATACACTACTCATGAGAAAATGGTTCATAAATGCAAATAATGATAAATGCCCATTCTTTGTTATACACAAGATAAGCATACTCTGTTTTGTGTGTAGAGGGCTTTGCAACAACCATTCAAGCCTCTTTCTTCCTTGCCTATTAAGTAGCTAGTTCTTGATAACTTTGTATGACATGATCATTTCCTTTACAATATTTGCAAAAAAAGTTTTGCTTTTCTATTTTCTTCTCGTCTCTTTCATCCTTCTTTGATTGTCACAATTGACAATTTTTTGCTTACTATTATAAGAGGTCTAGTTACCTTTGGACTTTTGACTAGCCATGAAAGCTTGATCTGGAACATGCATAATGGGCCTGTTCTACCTAGAGTGATCTTCCTGCAATAGAAGAGAGACTAACTCCTCAAATGTTAAGGCATTTGGATTGCCGTTCATCATCAAAGGAAGAGTAGAAGCAAAACTCTGATGTGAATTAGGAAGGCCATTCAAAACAATTTTCACAAGTGTACTGCTAGGAGAGGCTTCATTAGTAGAAATCAATAGTTAATAATATTTGATCTTTGTCAAAAAACTATTCATGGAATCTTCTTCATTCATGTGCTCACTCTCCAAATATTTTTGGAGGTAAGAAACATGAGCCTCATTCCTTGCCTCATATAAAATGGTAAATGTATCCCAAGCATCCTTAATTGTTCTGCAAGAGCGAATGTGAGGAATAATGGAACGTTTGATGGACAAGGCTTTCAATGCATATGCCTAAGCATATGTGCCATAAGCGGTCTTTGTTGGTTATGGAATTGAAAGCAAAGGATATAGATTCTATGTTCTAGATATAGGTGATATTCTACTCTCATGCAATGCATACATTGTAGAAAGTCAAACTTATGATAAGAAGAGAGAGATTCTAGATTTCATTAAAGCAGATGACTATGCATTTTTCAAAAGGAATTCCGACTATTATATTCAACCTTACAAGGGGTTGATGAGCCTTCTCAAACCCTAAGAGATGGAGGTGAAGAGAGAATTTTATTCCCTATACCAACACCTAGTCCATCATCAATTCCTCTTGAATTTTTAACTCAAGAAGTTGAACAAGGTACTAGAGTTCTAGAAGAAAGAGATATTGAAGAAACAGTAAGGATTACACCACTATTCAAGGATACACCAAAGTGGTTATATCAAATCTGGAAGAACAATGCTATACGAGAATACACTAGAAGAACCAAAAGTAAAACTAGAAGACAACAAGAAGACCAGGTAAATTATGTAGAACATTTTGAGATTCATAATGTTTTAGTTCTTACATCAGTTGAGAATAAACCAGCTAGAGTTCAAGATGCACTACAAAGTGATATGATTATCAAAAGTCGTAGGATTGAGTTCAAGTATAGAAATGAGTGTATCTACATGATACAACACAAGTACATTGAGAAATTACTGCAAAGGTTTGAGATGATAGATTGCAAGCCTATGCAGAGACCTATGGATGTCAATGTGTCATTACAGTCAGTAGCGAATTCAAAAACAGTTGGTTCTACACTATATAGTTCAATAGTTGGTTGCTTGATATATCTATGTAATACATATTTGGACATTTAGTTTGTAGTTTTTGAAGTAACCAAGTTCATATATAGTCAGCTCAAGGTTCAGTGGAAAGACGTTAAGAAAAAATCATAGGATGTTTTGTAGGTTATTGAACATTGTATCATTCTGACTTCAAAAGGGGGATTGTTGGAAACAATGTCAAAGAGCTCAGTTCGAGCATGTATAGTGCATTTTCTACATACTTTTACAAGCAAAAGTGAGCGAAAGAGTGGTCTAAGTGAATAGATCCAAAAAATGTCTCACGTTGGCATGAGTTCGGCTCTCAAATCTTGGAATACTTATCCTATGAGTTTTCTAATTTCTTGGAATCCAATTGTACGAGGAGAGACATTACATGGAGGTAAATACCTCAAAGAAATTGTGTAACAGAAAGGAAGAATATGTACATGGCTTAATGTGGTAGGGATATAATGAGGGAAATGGGAATGCTAAATTCCTATTGGATTGATGCAAAAATCACTACAATATACATCAATAACAGAAAAGTGCCACAATAGGTATACATGCTTCAACACCATATGAAGCTTGGTATAATAGAAAATTGGATGCATGACACTTGATAGTGTTTGGTTGTACTTGTAATGATTTAATACCAAGTGAACATAGAAGTAAACCAAATGATTGATTAGAAATATGTGTATTCATATGGTATGTATGGTAAATAAAAGGGGAATAGATGCTATAAACCCACAACAAAGGAGGGAAAGGTATCATGAAATGTGGGATTTGATGAGATTCATCTTGATACTTTTCAAATGTATTGATGTAGGAAAATGACGATGATGAAGTAAGGCCTTCAAAAGGAACCAAAGAGCATCATGCTCAAGCCTTCAAATTTTGATATGAGCTTCTTTCGGCTGCCAAACGCACTATGATAAGGACTGTGCAAGGAGTTTATTCTTTCTGTGCCAAACATATATATATATATATATATATATATATATATATATATATATATATATATATATATATATATATATATATATATATATATATATATATATATATAGGTTTTGGTTTGGAAGTACTAGCATCTTGAAGCTTGATATAGTTTTAGGAGAGTTTGACAGGGTGTTTTGCTCAACATTTAAAGATACAATCATTTTCTCCTATCACGTTTTTTAGTTATTAGCCATGGTTGAAAGGAATGAAGTATTAGATATGGTGGAAATTGAGGATAAGCTAGATGGTACTAATTACCGATTGTGGGCATACATGATGCATCATGTATTTCTATGCAAAAGATCTCTAGAATATTGTGTAGGGTTTCAAAATTGTCATAGTACACAAATAAATGTTCTTATTGAAGGTGATGTAGATAGTGTTGAAGATGATCATCTTTAAATTCATGTTTTTGTTGCCATTCCTCCTCTGTCTATTGCACAACAACTTTGGTAGGATGGCACAAATTTTTAAGCACATTCATCTGACATTGGCTCTTACAAAATAGCAAAGGTTGCTTGGATATACTTAGCACTTTATACTAGACAAGAAATGAGGCTTATGTTTCTTACCTCCAAAAAGAGTTGAAAAGTGAGCATATGAGTAAAGATGATTCTATGGATAATTCCTTCATAAATATCAACAATTTAGAGGAGCATTTGGTTTTTGTTGAGGAAGTCTTTCTAGACAGTTCACTTATGTAGACTCTTCTGAACGGTCTTCCCAATTCATATCAAAGTTTTGCTCGTACTCTTTGATTGATGATGAAAGGCAATCCACATGCCTTAAAATTTGAGGTGTTAGTCTTTGTTTTGTTGCAAGAGACAAGAGACTTGACACTAGATTGGGTACAATATCCCCCCCATATACTTTGATGGGTGAGTCTATTAGAGCATGTGTATTAATAGTTATTTTTTTTTCATTACATCTTGAATAGAAGATACATGAGGGTCACACTTCAAAAATCATGTTTTTACAAAAATTTGCTTTATTTACAAAGTTGTGCCTTTTCAAGCGATCTACTATTTTTACAAAAATGTCGCTTTCTAAAGCGATCTATTATTTCTACAAAAAATAACTAAAATAATATCTTCTAAATACCTGAATAAGTCCACAAGCATTCACACCCTCATCATTCTTCACTTGCTAAATCAAAACACAAATCACGTTAAAACCCTCAAGACATTAAAATCCATATAACATTCCATTATTCCATAAAGTATAACATTATTCCAGGCAAAAGAATTCAATTATGCATTCTAAAGGTCAAGCTATCTTAGCTAGTAAAAAGGGCAAAGATAAATGGAGCTCATCTACTGGTAAGTAGAATTATGCTAATGGTGCAAAATCGAAGAAGGAAGACAAAGATCATAAGAAAATAGAAAAGGAAAAATGATTTTGCAAATATTGTAATGAAAATGATCATTTCAAAGAGAGTTACGCTAAAGTGGCTACAAAAGAGGCAAAGAAGAAAGAGGCTAGAATGGTTCTTACAGACGCCTCTACACCTAAAGTAGATTTTGCTAATCTTTTGTAGAATGAAGGATGGTTGTTTACAAATTTTTGCAGCTATCTCCCATCTTCTCATGAGCAAACATATTACCTCACAAAGCAGTTCTTTGAGTTCACTTGAGATTGTCCCTATAGTGAATATTATCACATGTGCTCACAACTCCTATTATCTTGTAATGGGAGTTGGTAAGATCATTTTGACTATTAATATTGATTTCATTGAGGGAATGACTATTTTGTCACTTTTCTTGATGAATAATCAAGAAAGTTAAGGTCTTATTGTACGATAAAAAATGTGCATATCCTTTCCACGTTCAATCTATTCAAAGCTTAATGTGAAATCAAATTTTAGGAGAAAATAAATCTCTCATACATGAAAGTTTCTCTATCTGTTTAATACCCTCATTTTCCACAAGACTTAAGTAGAAAGCTTGAAGCTTGAGTAGAATATGTGTTTATCGATTATTTGAGTGATGAAAAGGGCTATAGATGCAAAAGGAATACTATGTTCGCTAAATATGTTGCAAATGATCTATGATAATCATTATATCCTTAATATCTTTACCCACCTTTGTTAATAAATCAATTCTATGATGGTTTTCTCAATACCTTAAGGTAAATTTCATCCCGAGCATCCGTATATCCACTTGAAATACTTATATCTACCTTGTATATAGAGCACTCAGAATGAGACTAGGTTCTAGGCTAGAAAAAAAAATCTTACTCCATATTTTGGATACTTTAGAGATCATTAATCTAGTTAGAGGTATGGAACCCTACCTATTACATGGAATGTAATATAATCTCCATGCAATATGAAGTATTTGGTATAGCTAGGGTTGCGTATATCAAAAAATTAATCAAATGTGTATATAAACTTATTTTTTGTACTTCTTATTCTTCATGTCCACCAACCTATACATTGAAAGGGTACTTGCAACTTTCGATTTGTAAAAACCATAGACCTCAATAAGTACCTTAATTCTGCATGATCATTAGTATAAATGCTTGATGAAGCCTAATCTTCATGTCCTTTGAGCAAAACCCATACGATGTGATGAATATTTGTAGATATAAAAGAGATTCACTAGTAGATATGATGGAAACCTCTTTCTTCAATGTTTCAGATTTTTTTTGTTAAGGTGAATATTGTATTTAAGGAAAAGAAAACATATATAGATCATATTTTAGAGGGAATTACATATCCTCAGCTTCACCATATTTGTGTTGAATCTCACATGAGTGCCATGTTGCAATCAAATGAGTATCCATCACATAAGTGCCATGTTGCAATCCTATGAGTATTGAATCTATCCATGTATGGTGCAAAAGATTTCCCTATCAAGGAAGCAACTTATATTAGCAATTTCTAAAATTTCCTCGATATTCTATTGGAAAACAATTGCTTTGGTCGTAATTACACTCTTTTTTTTTTTAATATAAAGGAAGTTCGGCAATAGCCTACTCTCCCGGACTTGAATTAAATAAAGAAGAGTACAAGAGAAGGGGACTAGTGCCCACGGGACCCCCCAAATCCCACAAAGCAGGGGAAGTTTTTACAGAGCTTAGATGACATTACAAAGAAGGTTAATTACCCTCTCATCACCCTCATGTGGGGCCCACTTGGGTTTAAGCTTGTTATCGATCAAAAGGAGTACTTGATGATGCCTAAAGGGGGGGGATTTTTTACAGTTGACAATCCTTTTGCCAAGGAGGAACATCGATTTCTCAATTGACCACTCCTTGGGGGAGTCACCGAAGTTGACAGCACATCTTTCCCGCCAGATTTTCCATAGGACCTCCCCTCTGATGGCGTTCCAGAGAGTCGCGGAGCAGTCGATCGCTTCTCCCAGCAGGGCTTGCTGCCAACTGAGCCGTTTTTGAAGTCTAATTCTCTTTCCAACCACCTGCCAGAGTCTGTTGGAGTTGGGCCAGGTAAAGAAGATGTGTGAAACATCTTCGATAGACCGGTGGCAGCGTTTGCACCAGGGAGGGATCCCACAAATTTTGCTAGCCTTAAGGTTGGTCCAGATTCCATGATGAATAATTTGCCATAAGAGGACAGACTTTTTGATTTCTATGAGGGGGTGCCAGATAGCCATGAACTTCATGTCCCACCGAAGCCGCGTCCATGACAGGCACCACTTTTTGTTGAGGTTAACCTGATAGTCGATCGTTTCTTTAATGTTCGGGATTTTTGATAGGCTATTCCCATTGTGCCATTTGAGACCAAGCGAGCTCGACATGTCATGTCCCATGAGAAGGCGAACTTTGTGTCGGTCCCAGGCGAGACATCTGCTTTGCAAAGTGTTCCATTCTTCATGCGAAATGTTGATGCTAGGGTCAATATCCTCAAAGTTGATCCAGCGGTTGATGTCTTGTTTCCAGAGATGTTTCCATTTTTTGAAGCCTTTGTTCCATAGCTTCTTGGCATTTTGAATGTTCCAAGATTCCACACTCCGGATGCCATGGATCGGAAACCAGATAGAGTCGTTTTGTCTGATACCGGCAGCCCACTTCCAGTCTTCACTTAATCTTGTGAAGCTTTTGACTTTATTCCAACTCTTCCAAAGGGAGCACACCAGATTAGAGCCTTTCGGGAAGACGGGGATCGGGGAAAACAGCAAGGTCAGGATGTCAAGATTCTTCCAATTTGGGAAACCCATGAGCGCCAACTCATTCTTGTTTCTGAAGATCAGCTTGGCCCACGAGGCCTCCCTGTTGCACCAAGCCTTAATCATCCATTTGGCCGACAGTTTGTTAGCCATGCACCCAATGTCCAAGATACCAAGTCCCCCACTATCTCTATGGCTGGTGCAGATGGACCATTTGATTTTAGGCACCCCCCTCCTATTGTGGTCGCCCGTCCAAAGGAAGTTTCTACAAATACTATCCAGTTTGGACAGATCATGCTCTTTCGGTCTCCAACAAGAAAGGAAGGTGTTGATCCCAAAATTTTCTTCTTCCGTATTGGATACATTGCCATTAGCGTCTAGCAATAAGGGGATCGATTCTCTGTTGTGTTTCCTTTTGAGGATACGGCACATCTCTTTGGTGGGTTTGTCGGCTTTGCCAGCCCACCACTCCTTGAAGAAAATTTGCAAATTTTTCCTTTGTATCTCAGCAGCGCTTTGATTTTTCGAAGTCCTTTCTGGGCTTGAGATTTTCCTTTGTTCACTTCCTCCTCGAGCCGCCAGAGTCTATGATATAGAGCTACTCTACGAGCCCGCCGCACAGTCTCTAGCATCTTCCTAGATCTAATCATGATCTGTCGTGACTTATCGACCGCACTTCTCCAACACTTGGCTGGGGACAGGCCAGAGGCGAATGCCTCCTTCCACACATCAGAAATTTCTTGATGGACGGAGGGGAGAGAGAAGGAGGGCACACTGGCATGGAACCACGGAGCCTTACGGATCTTGGTGGGGGGTTGAAAAGTGATGACGATCGGGTAGTGATCAGAGATGGTGAGGTCGGTGCGTTGCGAGAGGGAAGGGTGGCCCCATTGATGAGTAAAACTCTGAGAAATGTAGCATCTATCAAGTCTAGCTTTCCTCAGGTCCTCGCCTGCTTGGAGATTTGACCAAGAAAAGCCCTTCGAGTCTTTGAATTCGACCAAATCCAGGTGTAGTTTAATTTTGTCCCACGTTTCTTTCTCCCGACTATCGATGACCCTACCCTTGCCCATCCATCTGTCCATAGGGTCCTCAACCATGTTGAAGTCACCACAAATAAGCACGTTGTGGGGGAGCGAGTCCAAAGAGGCCCAAGTGTTAAGTCTCTCTGACTCCCCATTAGGGGCATACAAAGAAACTAAAGTAAAACAAAAGGGAGCACCGAAAGAAACAGCAATCCATCGATGGCATTCGTCTTCAATGGAGTTCTCAAGCTTTTCAAACCAGAGTTGATTAATACCGATTACCGTTCCACCGGACCCCCGCTGATGCGCCGTTGAAATCCAAACATGGGTCGAGGAGACATGTCTAAGCCGTTTCTGGAGGTCTTCTCCGTCAATTTTAATCTCTTGAATACATATAAAATCTGGGTTTAGGCTAATGTCACGAAGCCATTGACCAATGATGATCGCTCTTGAGGGGTCGGTTAGCCCTCTAGCATTTAACGAGATGATGATCATTGTCGTAGTGAGCCCTCTTTGCGGGAGGGAGCTTTGTCCTTTCTTTTCTTGGATTCATCTTTCTTTTTCGCTCGGATCGGATCCCGAGTTAGCATTAGGTTCTTGTGGGGGCTTTTCCACGGTATCTCCATAGGTTGTTTTCCTTTGCGGGATGCCTCCTGCTGGGAAGAACTGGGCACCGTTTTCAGCTCCGTTTCCGGAATAGTCGATCCGATGATGGAGCTTTCACTATCCATGTTATCTTCGTTGCTAGTAGTAAAGCCGTCTTCTTTGCTTGTAGTGTAGCCCTCCTGCAAGGTTTCTTTACTGTCAGGGATCTCAAGGCCTTTGACGTCGGTGTCCACCTCAAGTTGGTTCCCACCAGGGTAGTCAAACTCATTGATTTCCTTTTCCAGATTGCAATACAAGTTGCTGGAGGGGGTAACTGGCATGTTGTTTCGCTCAGAGGTTGCCCTAGGGCTTCTTTTCCTTCTTCTTCTTGATGAACCCGTCTGCATCAGCTTCTGGATTAAGGGGACCCTTGAATTCCTCTACTTTCGTCGAGTGTTTCAATGCTCCATTGCTATCTTGAGCATTTTGGGGGCTTCTTGATTTCGCTTGCTTTTTCGTCTCACAGGGCAGTCTTTGATCCTGTGACCTTGTTGGCTACAACGAAAGCACGCGTTGGGAAGGTTTTTGTAACTGATGTCTTGCTCCCATACATCCCCTTCGCCCAAGTCCAGTTTGATCTTTGATGGAAGTGGCATACTGAGGTCAGCCTCGACACAGATTTGAGGGTGCCACCGAGCGTTGAACGAGTGTCTTGCACCTTCATAAATGAGACCACCAATGTCCTCGCGTGAGGCCAACGGCTTGCCGATAGGAGAAACGATGTCCCACACGAAGTTGTACAAGAAGTATGGCAGGTTAGGGAGCTCAACCCAGAGAGGGTACCGAAGCGATTTCGATTTGTCGGGAGTAAAATCAGGGGACCATCTGAAAAGGCACAGGGTCGCCCGGCCGAGTTGCCAAGTTCCGACACTAAGGGCTCGAAACGCCATATCTTCATTTTCAAAGACTAGCAGCAAGTGGTTTGCCGGTAAGAACTGACACTTACAAACAACTAGCCCGCGGGGGAACCACTCGTTGCGGAGCCACTGTCGCACAGTTTCGAGCGGGGGCTTAGGGCCGAACATTTGGCCGACAAGGCAACCTTTCTTGAGCTCCTCTTGAGTTGACAAAATTGCGGATCTATTGAGGGAGACCAAGGGGGGTTCAGCACTCTCGAAGGCCCCTAGGGCGGCACAAGAACCCCCCTCCAACAAAGAGGCCAGGTTATCGGGCTCCCCGGGAGGAGGGGCCAGGTTACTTCTCACAAGAGAGGGGGTCGCCAAGTCCATGACCTTAGGAAGCCTTGAGTGGGCAAAAATTTAGACTACTTTAATTTTTTAATTAATTTTTTTTCCTTGAACAACTTGACACTAAGAATGCTAAGAAAGGCTGAAATCTTCATGACAAACCATCGATCACCATGCAATTTAATGACTATGGCTGCCTCGAGACAAGAGCCCCCGTCGATCGTGATGAGCACTCCAGTCAATCGATCGTTGACTAAAATCCACGATGGACACAAAGTCCACGACTGATGAGGAGAAGATGTCCTATTGATCGTTGAGTGCGATGATTAAACAATGAAGTGATGTCCTATTCAGTGCTCAATAAAAAACTTAAAGAAAGGAACTCCCGCGCGATGGGCAATCAGTCGCGCGATGGACACTCATTTGACGATGGGCGCTCAATCGCGTGATGGACTGAAATCTGCGATTGACGATTGACAGTAAACTGACGACGGACAGGCCACGAAGGACAGCAGTTTTGATGTTTTGATCATTATGCCTTTTTCAAAATTAAAGCAAACAAAACAAAGGAAGTTGAAGTCGGGTCGACTGCCGCCGGAGAGCCAAAGTCAGATGACAAATGCCAAGAAAATGGCACGAGCGAAGTAATTCAATGAAGGGAGGCGGGGAAGCGAAGCGCCCGAGGAGAAGACCTGGTTACGCCGTTGAACAGAAGGAACTCAGTTACACTGGAAGCGCGGTTGGAGGACGATCGCGAGGGTTAGGAGACTACGACGGACAGGAAATTTACTCCTCCCGGTTGGGCGTCGATCGCGACTGACCGCCAAGGCGACGGATGCAGTCCTGACAATCGCCCACCACCAGTCAATCGCGAGGGATGAGGACCAGTCAATCGCCCACCACCAGTCAATCGCAAGGGATGAGGACCCGTCAGTTGCCCGCAACCAATGCACTCAGTCGCGATGGACAAAGCTCCAGTCGATCGTGAAATCAGTCGCCCGCAGTGACCTCCAGTCGATCGTCATCGCGAGGAGCAATTTGTTGTCAATCGCCTGCTGTCAATCGGCCTTTGTCAATCGTAGGAAGAGTCCGTGGTCACCACACGCATCCACTTTCATCACTCAACACAAGCATTGATGAGAACAGCAGCAGGAAGCTCCGTCGTGACCGCCAAGGTTCCATCAGAGTAAAATTATTAGATTACCGTTAGTGTATCAGTTGTTTTTGAGACATTGTTTGTGCATAATTGCATATGGTTGTGCATGTTGATATGTGTGGAGTTGCTGAAGCAATTGTTTCAAGGGAAATATGAATGCACTAAGTCGAGTTGTAATGGGAACAACTATGCCGTTTTCGTAATTACACTCTTGTTATCATTGAGTAATGCATTATTTATGTTATGGTTGATGGCGAGGATTTTCTCATCTTAGTTGACTCAAAGTTCACAAAGATTCCACCCTCCAATATGGAATTCACGTTCGTAACGGATTGAAATACCACAACTTTTGCTAAAGCTCATCTTCATCAACATCCAAGTTATGTTAGCTTCATCATTTCACAATCACTCATGAATATACCATAACTCATCACATCCAAAGCCTATCCTTTCCCTCACTCACTCTTCTTCATTCCATCTTTATATATTTCTATCCATCCATGGCCAGACACTTACACACATTACCAATGACAAGAAAGAGTTATTAAGAAGATAAAAAATATGCATCAAAGGAGCAAAGTGACAGGTGAGAGTATTCTCTTGAAATAATTCCTGAACATTTGGTTCATTGCTTGAAAACGTGATCGAGTGTGAAAATAGAAGTTCTGTGAGCATTCGAAATATACACTTCACTCAGTGGTATGACATTTCTTTTCCTAACAAACAAAATTGTGTTCTTATTGTTGAAGTCAGTGCATCTTCAGAATACAATTTCTGATTGGGAATCAACATGCACACACACACACACACACACATAACCCCTATGCGTGAAGAATTGCTAGTGAATAAGACATAAAACTAGTGTCCAACTACCAGCGTGCTATTATCAATGCTTTTGTCAATATCAGGGACCAACTAGGACTGTCTAACTACGGCCTCCCGACGAACATAAAATCTTCACCTTGAGCTTTTTATTTTACAAAAAACAATAAAAGAAAACAAAAAACAAAAAGCAAAAAATCTGTATGTTGAATGTCGTTTTACAAAAAACAAAAAAACGATCGCATCATGAGCGTTTTGTCTTTTGGTTCCGTTTGGCTTCTTATGGTCCAATACTAGCTCTTTGTTTTACTGTTGAATGAGAACACGGTTGGCTTATCCGTGTTCTCAACTTTCATTAGTACCCGTTTCCTGTCGATATTCCGTTTGAACCCATATTCTCCATTTGCATCGTTATCATCTATCTACTGCCGATATTTTGTTTGAGTTTGATCGAAATTTGTAGATTGGATTTCACGCCTGTAATCATCTTCTATTTGGCGACATCAGCCTTCAAAAACTGATTGAATATGTTTCATGCGCATCATGATCTTTGTTCGGGTCTTCATATCCTTATTACCAACATGTTATTCGGGTTTTGCATATCCTTATCAACATGTCATTGAGCTTTTGAATACTGGAACTTGCATGCTTGAGATTTTCATCCAAACCTGAGTATCATGGATCCTAATGAAAAAGAGTGTTTTTAAGATTCTAATCCGAAGTAGCCAAACAAAATTAGCAGAGATAAGATTTTTGTAAAATTTGATTACCGAGCGAATGACATTTGTGGGAAAATTTAAATAAATGTATGGAAAAAATGTATGCCTTCTTATTACTAGGTTAAATACACTAAATACATTCTCTATGATAAATGCATAGGTATATATAATTTGCAGGGTTTTTAGGAAAACATGTTGATTATACACTTGATTTTAAATTCTTTTCATATCACATTCTATTGTATTGATGAGTGTACAAGGAGTACTTGGCTTTATTGCATGAAGGATAAATTACATGTCTCTTATTAGTTCGAGAAATTCAAAACTCTTGTAGAGTGGGAATGTGATAGGCACATGAAGTGTCTAATGTCAGATTGAGGGGGAGAATACTTGTCCGATGAGTTATCAAGATTTTTGGAGTCCACTGGTATCAAGAGAGAAATTACATGGAGGTTCATACCTCAACAAAGTGGTGTAGCTGAAAAGAAGAATATGTACATTGGTGAATGTGGTAGGGTTATAATGAAGGCAATTGCAATTCCAAATTCCTATTGGAGCCACAACAACTAGCATATACATCATTAAAATACAATGCAAAATATTTTTACATGCTTCAACATCATATGAAGCTTTGTATAATAGAAAATCAGATGTATGACACTTAGGAGTGTTTCCTTCTACTTGGTATGTTTGGAAAACAAGTGAAATAAGAAGTAAACCTAATGATACATCAAAAAGATATGTATCAATAGGCTATAAGGGGTGTAAAAAAAGAGGAATAGTTACTACAAACCGAGAAAAAGGAAATAATGGTATCACAATATGTCCAATTTGATGAATGTTACCTTGGTAGTCTTCAAATGTATCTATGCACGAAAATAAACATGACAAAGGAAGGACTTAAAGAGGAAATGAAGAACTAGAGAGCATGGCTCGTATTCAAACAAAGGAATCAAGCTCAAGAAGAAAATCATCATGGAGTTGGGATAGTCCTAGATCAAGCCAACTAAGGGATATGATGTAGATTATATAGAGACTTTTCGTCATTTCTCTACGATGACTACCATCAAAAGGTTCATTGAGAATTTCACTAGCAAGCATTTGAAGATGTACCAACTTGAAGTGCGGAATGATTTTCTAACTAGGGGGCTAGAAGAAGTGGTCTACATTGACCATGTATTAGGATTTGAAGATAAATCCAAAGTTGGTTATCTTTCTTGGTTGGAGAAGAAACTCTATAATCTTAAGCAAGTCCCAAGGTCATGGAATAAAAACCTTATGGACTAGTTGATGATGTGGATATAAACAGAGAAAGGTTGATCTCTCATTAGGCTACAAAAGGGAAGGTGAAACATGTGTCTACTTATGTGTGTATGTAGATGATTTGGTCATTATAGGAAATCATGAAGAAGGAATCAAAGACATCATGAGCATACTCATGAAAGTGTTTAAGATCCTTAATCTTATAGATCTGAGGTATTTCTCAAGTATAGAATTCATGTACAAGGACAATTGCATCTAGCCCATGCAATGGAAATATATATTGGATGTACTAAATAATAATGAACTAAGAGGCTACAAACCATTCAAAAAGCCAATGGAAGTTAGTATGAAAGTTATGTCAATTGAAGCTAACGAGGTCCATGATGCACACACATATAGATCAAAAGTGGGCAATTTGAATTACTCGACTATCAAAAGATGCAAACTCGTATATACAATTGCTATCTATCTGAATTTATGTACACACCTAGATTCCATCACTTACATGCAGCTAAGAGAATGCTAATATACATGAATATTGGCCAATCCTATGTTCCATGCTAGGACCAAACATATAGAGGTACACTACCAACACATCTTGTCTAAGTAGTAAGGAATTTTATGTCCAAAACATAAGTACAAAAGATCAATGTGTTGACATGTTCACCAAAGCATTGGACTCGAACAAGTTCCTAAAGTTTAGAAAAGGCATTTGAATGATGGAACATGGATGAAGACGTGAAGGTTGAAGCTTGATGAGGAGGATTGGAAATCAAGATCCAACCCCATCAGCATATGGATCACTTCTTTTGTTAAAAGTTGGACCACTATGAAGCAAGGAGTGAATTAAAAAAAATGGTTGCATACATTTAAATTTGAATGCTCATCATATCTCTCAATAAGTCACCTATCACACATAGGTGTGATCGATCCCATTTTTTAGGAAATAGCGTCCTCTCTTTTAAGGAATCTTTTCCATTTTTTATTTATAACAAATAGCTTGAATTGTTGAGATACCATTTATGTTATCAATTTAGGAGTTTGAATAAATAAGTAGGCTTGTTTTAGGGCAAGCTTCCTACATGCTTAATCATTTTCTTCCTGCTTTAGGTGGCCATATATCACTCACTATCTTGGAATCAAGAACCTTAATACCTATGAGTATAGAGCCAATTTTATTCTTTAGATGTTATCCATCTCTTGTAGTTTTTGGCTTGTTAGAAAATAATCTAGTCTTCTAAATAAATTTTTCTCAAATATCTCATATTATATATAATTAGATGTCTCGAGTGTAGGAAAGTGATGCTAGTGAGTGGTTTATCTTAAGGGCATGGTCTCTATAAGTAGAAGAAATAATTTTGGTGTGAAATCTTGCATTGAAAAGCTCTTACAAACTTTTTTACCAATGAAAAATTCTTGGGTTCATTACATAGGAACTCAGAGAAACATTGATTTGAGTGAACAGAGGTAACTTGAGTACATGTATGAGGGCATTCATGTAACAAGATGTACACAAAAGTTTAAAGTTTTCACATCAACTTAGATGATGATTTATATAGAGTTATCTGAAGGGCTAGAAGTCAATATAGTGGGTATAGAGATGGATGCCCTAGTAGTTCTAAACACCACAAGCTATGATCCTAGATGGGAACAGTACCATCCTTAAAAGGTCCTTTAAAGCTAGGTTGTCCTTCTCATGTTTCAAGGTTGTTGTAGCTTGATCGATCCAACAATAATCTTTACCAATGATTTATTGTCCAAATCTAATGGTGGAAAAATATAATCAACAACCATTTGTTTGTATCCCCTCACCTTTCTTTATCCATTCTTAAGATCAAGTGTAGATCTAATATCCTAGATCAAATAAAACCTTTACTCAAGTATGAAATTTACTTTCATCTCTACCGGTTCACTTGGGTTGATCATCACATACGACAAACCCAAAAGCCAATGGGTTAGAACAAGCCTTCCTAACTATTCATCTACCAAATTCAAGAACCTCACTTGATCCCAAAGTTAAGAGAATAACATAATAAAACACTTGAAAATGGCCTCTCTTGATAATGAATGTCGTAGAAAATAACGAATTAGGGAAAAATGGTGGTATTGCATAAGGATAAGGCATTGAGCATTTCTAATTGCTGATATATTTCTGTAGTGATGTGTTTGAAAAGTCTTAGGACAAGTAAGGCACTTTTTTCTTTCTTGAGAAGTTTTTTTTATGTAGCTTCTATGTACACCTATAAAGCTAATGAGTATTAATCTTTGTACATTCACTCGGTAATACATTTAATATCGAGTTGTGTTCTAAGCTTCTTCTTCTTCTTCTTTCATCTATGTTTCTATGCTTCCATACATCTCCAACTCCAATAATTGGTACCAGGGGCAATTCATCGCTTCATTTAGGGTATTGTCAACACCCCTCTAATCACAATCTCAAAAATTGTACACAAATTGGTGGGCATCCTTATGGAAATTAGGAGTTCAAAAAACCTTTGTTTTGTCACATCTAAATTTTGATATGATCACGTTTATTGTTCCAATGCACAATAATAACAATCATGGAGGAACGTTCATGCTTTTGGCCAACCATATATATAGGATTCAGCTTGCCAATATAAGCATCTAGAAGTCTCTTATAGGTTTAGTAGAGTTTGAGAGGGTGTTTTTATTCAACATTTTAAAATGCAAACAATTTGTTGCATTAGGGTATTTAGTCACTAGACAGGGCTCAAAGCAATGAGCTATTCCATATATTGGCTATTGAGGATATGTTGAATTCTATTTACCCATTGTGCAAATATAGGATACAACATGTATTCATAGCGAAAGGCTTGTGGAATATTGTGCAAGGTGCTGATCAAAATGTCCTACTACACCAAAGCATACAATTATTGAAGGTGATAGAAATGGTTTTGCAGATGATGATATTCAAATTCCTACTCATGCGACACATCTTGCTCCACCTATTGTAGAGCAACTTTGTTGGGAAGATAGATATGCTCATTTACATGCATTTATATCTTTGTGTGTTAAACGTGCCATTATCAATCACATTCACTCTCACAAAATAGGAAAGGGTTCTTGGTATACAGTCATCACTTTATAGTAGGCAAGAAAAATATCAAAGATTTGAAGGAGTTGTTTATTACTGTTGATAAAATCTTGCGAGATAGTTCACTTGTGCAAAATGTTCTGAACATTCTTACAAATTCATATGAAAGTTTTGCTTCTACTCTTTGATTGATGATGAAAGGCAATCAAAATGCCTTATTGTTTTAAGGGTTGATCTCTGCTTTATTGCATCAAGATGAGTCCAGGCAAAAGAGTCAACTATGCTTGTTCAAGATCAAGATTTCCTAGCTAATCAAAAGGTCAAACGTAAATGGATTTCATGTATTAGTAAGTAGAAATATGCTAATGTTGTAGAGTCGAAGAAGGAAGAGAAAATAAGAAGAAGATAGAAAAGAAAAAAAATCAAATACTATAAGGGAAATGATTATGTGATAGAGAGTTATCCAAATCTGTAGAATGAAGAACGGATGTTTACTACTATTTGTCGTCATGACCCATCTTTTCATGAGCAATGTGTGTCTAAAGTAGAATCAGATGTTTGGTACTTTGATAGTGGACAACAAAACATATTGTCTCCTAGTGTAGTTTCTTTAGTTCACATGAGCATGTCCCTATAGCAAATATTAGCATATGTGCTAACAAGTCCTCTAATCCTATAATGGGAGGTGATAAGATCATTTTGACTACTCTAGATGGTAGTCCTTTCTTATTTTGAGATGATTTATATGTGCTAGGGATCAAGAAAAATTTGTTGTTAGTTTTAGTAATAGCCAAGATGGTCTTGGCGATAGTAGATGTACAATATGATCTCTCAAAAGGAGACGTAATTATTGATTTTGAAATTCTATGTTGTGGGATGTATAAGCTCATAGGGTTTGTGAAATTTCCAAATGATTCGACGTGTGCAATTCCAGATTCTCAGTCTATCGTGGATGAAAGCTTTGGCATGCACCCTTTGATCATTTTAAATTTGCTAGTTTTCTATGTATGTAGAAATTTAAAATGGTGTCTTGTGTGCCCAAACTCGAGACAACTTGTGAATTTGTGTAGCTCTATTATGGGAAAAATGCAATAATCCTCCTTCCCAAAAGATGGCTCAGTTTGAGCTGTTCATAAGTTGCAGCTTGTTCATATGATGTTTGTGGTTCCATGTAGATACCTTGTTTTGTTGTTTTTGGCACATAATCAACAATATCGATATCATCATTTGAATCATTCTCTATCAGAACCATGTGGTTGGATACATACGGTGAGGCATTATCATCAAATATAACATCTCTACTCATGCTACATTAGTTTCTTACAATATTATAGCATCTATATCCTTCCTTCTCGTATGCATATTCCAACAAATATGCTTAAATTTTTTTCTCAATTGACTAGGCATGTATGTTTAACAATTACATTCAAAAACTCATAGATAGGTCACATTTGGTTTATGCTTCCATACTCTTTCATAAGGAGTCAAATCATGAACCATTCCTCTTGGAGCTCTATTTATGACATGTACACCTGAATATACAAAAGTAAAGTGAGCCACCAAATGATTTTGTTCTCATAGGATCGACATCAATATGAATCAACTTTGGAGGTCTCTTTCTATGCATATATTTTCTTGGAAACTTCATATTATGAATCTTATCAAATGCACATGCTTTGCATATTCTCACAAAATTGAAATGAAAAAATCCTGGTAGACAACAAGCTATTGTTTGCTTCTCCATAGACTTTGATTTCCTCAAACTTTTATATGATCAATTCATCTGTGCCACAATTTGGTTATATCAAAGTGCATATTGTTCTTGGCATATATATTCTTATAAAGAGGTGTCCCCATATCAAACGTGAATAGTCTACCCATTTTCTTTCCATGACCAAGCAATGTCGCTCTTTTGTGATGAAATTATGTATTAAAACACCATTCTTATTAAAGATCTTTCCATATCTTGATCTACAAGACGACCAATCGAGACTAAGTTCTTCATAAGAGTATGCACATGTAAAACATCACTCAAGGTGTTTTGGACACCATTCTTTTGTAGTGGTATATTTCCAACATTGTTAATGAGGTATAAAATATTATCCCTACTTGCTACATACTCTTAGAGTCTTTAAAGGCTTATTAGAATCAAACCCATCTCCCATGATTTTCATATGATTTGAGCAACCAAAATCTATGTACCTATCTGTATCATTTCCAAGTTTTTACATGCTATTTCGCACATGCTCAATTACAAACATATTGTTATTGCCATAATCTCTATATAAACTATCTATAGAGAAACTCCCATGTGACTCATAACACCTTCTACTTTTTCCTCTTTAATTTTTTTTCTTATGATAGCAATCCTTCTCTCAATGGCCATATTTTCCATAATGGTAAAAAATTCTAGGTGCATGTGATCTACCTGTAGCTCTTGAATTCGATCTACCTATTCCGCTTTGCATATCCAAAGTTTTTGAATTTCTAGGGATTGATCAACCATGGCTATAACCTCTTCCTCTATGTTGAGAGAATGCATAATCTCTTGATTTTCCACTTCTTGATGCATTTTATCCAAGATTCACTTCTTCCATCATAGAAAGTGCCGCTAGGTCATCAAAATTAGGCATAGTGACTCTTAGCAAAATGGAAGTGTCTAAGCTCTTATATTATGATCCTAGACCATTCAACAAAACACATATCATGTCCTCATCTTCCACCTTACAATTTATCATTGCTAGGTCATAAAAAATCTTTGTAATGTCTGTGACGATGGAGAGTGTTAATCTCCAAAACAGAAAGCTATCCTTGATGTTAGAACACTTATATATCAAGAATAACTCAAAACCTTGATTAATTTTGGAAAAACAATGTCAAACTATGAAGATTTGCACTAACTATGAAGAGAGTCGGTTCTCAGAAAAGTCTACTGTACATAACTCACTCATTGACTAACCAAACGTGTAAAGTTTTCAATGAAACTTTGTATGAAGTGTTCTCTATTGTTTGCACACCTTTTCCAAGTTAAATCATCTCAAAAGATTTAGTAGATCTTGAGAAATAATCCAAAAAATCCACCTATGTCTAAAACTATAATTCTATACAGTCGACTTTGACACCTATAAATTTTAATGCATAGTTATCTCAAATTACAACCCGTTTATTGAAATGCTTTGAGCTATAGGTAGCCTACCTTCCAACTTAAAGAATGAGTGCTTGCTTGCTCAAAACTTTGCACTGTGGTAGGAGAATCAACCAAAATAGTAGCATCAAATTTGCGCATGTTGCAAACTTCACTTCTTCACATTTACACATGTAAATGTTCCTACTCTCAATTCTCTCAGCCTGATCACAATTAGAATCTAAAAACTTGTACAAAGGTCACTCAACTATAGTTTTAGACTTGTACATAATAATTTCCCAAAAGATTAAACACAGAAGGAGTAGTCAACAAAAGATCGTGTGCAATTTTTCTTCTTCTCTGAAAAAAATTTACATCTGAATGATGAGAGAGATCTTCTACAACTTCTACTTCTTCTCATCTCATGCTCTGTCATACTTGCCCCGACGTTCTACTTGTATATATATAGGCATATATGTACAAGCTCATGACCATAATAAAGGTATATGTGAGCTAACTACAAGTTTAATGTACATATGTATACAAGTCTTCATTTCCTGAATATGTCCTATCTTCAAACTTAATTTGTTGATCTTTTCTTCATCTTTTGACTCAAGTCTTTATCTATAACATCAATTGATGGCTGTCATGCACCAACAACTCCCCCTCAATCATCAATTGAGGTTTTCTCTATCTTCTTTATACCAACCATGTCTTTGAATCTCTATAGCTTTGGTCCATCAAAGCTTTTGGTTAGCATATCTACAATCTGATCTATTGTTGAAGTATATATGACTTCAATCTCCTCATCAATCACCTTCTCTCTTAAGAAGTGATATTGAATCTCAATGTGTTTAGTCTTGGCATGAAAAGCAAGATTAGCAGCTAGATACAATGAACTCATATTATCTCCGTGAATAGTGGATGTACTATGAATGATGTCAAAACTCTTCATGAGAGTCTCCAATGATATGACTTCCTTTGCAGCTTCAACCATACCTTTATACTCTTCCTCTGTAGATAATAAAGCAACTGTATGTTTCTTCTTAGAACACCAAGAGATTAACTTATCTCCCACATAACACAAGTATCCATATGTTGACCTCCTATCATCAGGATTACCTGCCCAATTTGTATCACTATATATCTTGATGTTTGTATCTGATGTAAAATCATAATACAAACATTCCTTGAGTGTACCCTTAATGTATCTCAACACTCTTTGTCCTGCAACCCAATGTTCTTTCCTAGGACAATGCATGAATTGAGACAACACTCCAACTGCATATGAAAAATTAGGCCTAGTTAATGTAGCATAGATTAAACTACCAACAAAACTTTGATATAGCTTCATATCCTTGAATTCTTCTCCTCCAAATCTGCTCAACTTATGATTCACCTCCATTGGAGTAGGTGCTACCCTACAATCTTCCATTTTAAATTTGATTAGCAAGTTCTTCAAATACCTTTCTTGAGTTACATATACTCCATGTTGAGTATATGAGACTTCCATGCCCAAAAAATATGACGTCTCCCAAATCACTAATCTTGAACTCTTTCTCCATTTGTTTCTTGAGACTTTGTATGCCCTTGTCATCAGTACGTGTAAGAATTATGTCATCAAAATATATGCACATGTAAATGAACCCATAATCACTTGCTTTAACAAGCAAGCTACTATCAACTTTAGATACTTAGAAACCAAGTTCCTTCAAGAACTTCACAAGTCTATAATTCCATGCCCTTGGGGCTGCTTCAAGCCATACAAAGCTCTCTTGAGCTTACATACATATTTTGAATACCTTTTATCTTTGAACCCTTGTGGTTGCTCCATGAAAACATCGTCTGAGGTATAACCATTAAGAAAAGCATTCTTCACGTCTAATTGACATAATCTCGAACCTTTACATGCAGCAATGGATATGAGTGTCCTGATGGTTGTCATCTTTGCCATAGGACTATAGGTCTCATCATAATCTCTACCATATGTTTGAGCGTACCCTTTCACAACAAGTCAAGATTTATACCTAGACACACTTTAAATCCATTTGCATCCAATGATCTTCTGACTATTTGGTTTAGGAACCAAATCCCAAGTCTCATTTTCCATCAATGCATCATACTCTTCCTGCATAGCTTTCTCCAAATTTTCCTTACCTTTTGCCTCTTCATATGTAGAAGGGTCCTCATCTGCTTTCACCATATAAGCATAATCTTTAGTAGTTAAAAAAGAAGTGTCATAGCTATACCTTGTAGGTTGCCATTTGTGTCTTGATGACCTTCTGACTTCTCCACTTCTTGAAGTTTTTGGTTCATCACATTCTGGATCAAACTTTGGCACTTCTTCTACTTCAACTTGTACTTCATTATTCTCTTCTTCATCAAATCTCTGAACCTTTGATTTACCTTTCTTCTGATTCAAATTTTCGTCATCACCTGCATGATTATTGAATGTCTGTGCATACCAAGTACCTTGCTCATCAAATGTAACATCTCTTGATACAAGGAATTGCTTTGTGGATGGACTCCACAACCTATAACCCATCTGCTTATCATCATATCTGATGAACACATACTTTTCAGCTTTAGCTTCCAATTTATGCCTCAAGTGAGATGGCACATATGCATAAGCCAAACATCCAAACACTTATGATCTAAGGTAGGTCTCTTACCCCACCATGCCTCATATGGTGTCATACCCTGCAAAGCTTTACATCATAACATATCAAACAAGTATGTAGCTGTATTTATAGCCTCAACCCACAAATAATTTGGACAATTTTTCTCCTTCATCATTGATCTTGCAAACTCAACAAGAGTTCTATTTCTCCTTTCTGCTACACCATTTTGTTGAGGAGAGTACCTGCAAGTAACTTCCCTTTTTATATCTGGATTCCACAATTAATCACAAAACTCATTAGAGAAATACTCTCCCCCTCCATCTAACCTAAGTCTCTTCAACTTTTGACCTGTGATTCTTTCTACATACACATGATAATGTTTAAATGTATTAAATACCTCTAATTTATCTTTGATCACATATATAGTGATCCACCTCATAGCATCATCAACATAAATCACATAACATCTAGAACCATTTATATTGAAATCCTTTGATGGTCCCCACACATCTGTGTGTACAAATTCAAGCTTCTCTGAATACATAAATCCATGCTTAGAATATCATTGCTTACGAGCCTTACCTAATTGACATGCCTCACATCTATATGTCATATGTTAACCTACAACAGTAGGAAATCCAAGCACTGAACCATTGTTAACCATATCCTTAAAACCTCTTTCATTGAAATGTCCAAGTCTTTTATGCCAAACATCTAAGTTAGAGATCTTATGTCCTCCATAAGTAAACAAGGCATGACCAACATTACCTTGAATCTTCAATGTGAAGAGTCTTCCTTCTTTCTTCCCTAAACAATTTGTTTATACCCATTGCTAGGGTCTTCCACAAAATCTCCATCACTAGTGAACCTTACTTCATAACCTTTTTCAACAATTCGTGCTACACTTATCAAATTCTTTGGAATTGTAGGAACATACAAGACCTTACTCAGAAGAGTACTTCCATCCTTGGCCTTCACTGATCCAATTGACTTCACATTGTGCTTTGTATTATCACCTTTTTGAACTACATGATTAGTTACCTTATTCTCCAAATCAGTCATCAAGACTATCTTACCACTCAGGTGATTGCTACACCCTAAGTCAATGTAGAAGACTCTTTGGTCTTCACTTTGTCTTTCATAAGCTGCATACATGATTAAGGTTGAATCTTCTTTCTGATCTGAAGAATAGTTATATTAGGTATTGTTGTAGGATTGGCTTTGGAATCCTCTACCTGCATTCTTCCAAAGTAACCTCTACTATCTCTACCTCTGAAATTACCTCTTTGGTTTCTACCACCTCTTCCTCTTGAATTAAAGTTCTAACTATATCCTGCATTATTCTGATTATTATGCCAACAATCATGAGCTAAATGATTTGTTTTACCACAAGTCGAGCAAAGTTTGGATCCATCTTTATTGCTTTTGCCTCTTCCTCTACCTTTGCCACCTCCTCTTCCTCTTAAGAAGTTGGCTTGACTAGTTGTACCTTCTTCTTCATTTAATTATTGCTTGCGTTTGCTATTCTTCTTCTTATCCTTTGAATACATTGCTTGACTTGCACTCTTATCACCATCACCTTTGACATCCTGCTCAAAAGTTACCATATGTCCTAGCAATTGATTTAAATCAGGAGTGAAATGATCTAGTGAGATTCAGTAGACAAAATAAATGGCTTCCATTTCTCATCTCTTCTCAAACCTATGAGGATTTTCCTTACCAATTTATCCTCCTTAGTATCTTCATGAACTGCTCCTAATGCATCTACAATGTCCTTCATCCTTGTTACATAATCAGAAATGGATTGACAAGCTTTCTTTTTACATGTAGTGAACTCTGCCCATAAGGATGCCTTCCTTGACTTTGTAGTATTTTTGAAATGCTCCTCCAAAGCATTCCATATGTCACTTGCACTTTCAAGTCCTCTAATATGAGGTCGCAAGTAGTCATTGACTCCCATGTAGATAATGCTCCTTGCTTGAGCATCCTTCTTCATCCAAGTCTTCAAATGTGAGAGTTCATCCCTAGTTGGAACACTAGGATCTCTGAATTCTGGTTTTTCTTCTTCACATGTAGTGTATCCTATCAAGTCTTTGCTCATAATATGAGCTTCCATCCTCATTGACCAAGCTGGATAGTTTTCTCTATGCAACTTCTCTATCTGAAGAGAATCTCCCATCATTTCTTCACCTGTGTATTAAATTCTTCAAGCTTTATGAGGAATAAGTGTACCTTTACTTTGAATGAAGTTCCTTTTGGTCTTCTTGATACCGTCAAGCCTCCTTCTCAACCTTTCCCTTTAAGCTTTCACCTTTTGAATCTTTAAAAGTTGATTTTTGTATAACTGCAACAATCATGGTCCTCTTCTACTTTGATGATTCCTGCTCTAATACCACTGATGGAGAGTGTTAATCTCCAAAAGAACAAGTTATCCTTGATGTTAGAACACTTATATATCAAGAATAACTCAAAACCTTGATTAATTTTGGAAGACCAATGTCAAACTATCAAGATTTGCACTAACTATAAAGAGAGTCACTTCTTAGAAAAGTCTGCTACACATAACTCACTCATTGACTAACCAAACATGTAAAGTTTTCAATGAAACTTTGTATGAGGTGTCGCCTAATGTTTGCACACTTTCTCCAAGTCATATCATCTCAAAAGATTCAGTACATCTTGAGAAATGATGCAAGAAATTCACCTATGTCTAAAACTGTAATTCTATACAGTCGCCTTTGACACTTGTAACTTTTGATGCATGGATCTCTCAAATTACAACCCATTTATTCAAATGCTTTTGCCATAGGTAGCTTGCCTTCCAACTTAAAGAATGAGTGCTTGATTGCTCAAAACTTTACACATGTAAATGTTCCTACTTTCAATTCTCTCAGCGTGATCTTAATTAGAGTCTAAAAACTTGTACAGAGGTCACTCAATTAAACTCAACTATAGACTTAGAATTGTACAAAAGCATTTTGCAAAAGATTAAACACAGAAGGAGTACTCAACATAAGATCGGGTGCAATTTTTCTTCTTCTCTGAAAATAATTTACATCTGAATGATAAGAGAGATCTTCTACACTTCTAAAGTGTCTAATAACTCTTACAACTTCTAATTCTTCTCATCTCATGCTCTCTCATACTTGACCAACTTTCTACTTGTATATATAGGCATATATGTACAAGCTCATGACCATAATAAAGGTATATGTGAGCTAACTACAAGTTTAATGTACATATGTATAAAAGTCTTCATTTCTTGAATATGTCCTATCTTCAAACTTCATTTGTTGATCTTTGATTCATCTTTTGACTTCAAGTCTTTATCTATAACATCAACTGATGGTTTTCATGCACCAACATAGGAGATGATGAGTGATAGATATATTACCATGCCATACACTAGACAATTTCTACTTTACCATGCCATCCCAAGCTTCCTTCGGTGTACTAGCTTTCATGATGTGTGAAATAAGGCTCTTAGAAATTCATATAGATATTGAATAGAGAATTTTCTAGGCTTCTGTATCCACATATTGTATTCCTTTTGCTTATCTATATTGGGGTTTTCTAGCAATTCAAGACAATCATCTTCTTCATTTACTAGTCCCAAAGTCCTTTACCCATTAGGAAATTCTACATCCTATAAGACCATATATGATAATTATCCTTGTTATGCTTGTTGCCCACTACTTGTGCAATATTATCATTCACTCTCGTGAACTAAGAGCTTTTTAATAATAGGGTAATTTTATGGTAAGATCTAGAAAGGAATTTGGTAGCATTTTTGCTATTTTTCTTGATATTAGAAACAATAAACTCAATGTTTGCAAGTAATCTCAATGTATTCCTCTTCTTCTATGTGCTCCCTATGTGTCTTCTGCACTAATGTGGACACTTATGACATCTTTGCAAAACACTCGATAGAATCTCCTTTTTTAAATGTGGACATGAGCCAAATAAACCATAACATTTGTTTTGAGACCTAGACAGTAGGTAAAAACATGAGAATCAGCATGTAACATATGCAAAATCTATTCGAGGGGATGCCACAATTTCATACATTCATACCATGATTGATACATGAGGCCTTTGGACTATCTTCACTTTGTTCTTCCAACTTTATCAACAAGGTATCTCTAAGATGAGTACACCCTAGTTAATAACCTTGTCACATTCCTACATTTTTATTTTAGTCAAGTTTTCAACAATGTAAATGTATAAGCACATGAGTTTTCCAAATCAAGGACCAACAAATCCATACATATGTCTCACAACATGTGAGTAATATGCATTCAAGGATTGAAAAGTGTGTACATGATGATGCCTACTACGTGCACTCAAAAGGAGAACAAAAACAAACTGTACACCTAATGTAGATGCCCACATTATCCTCGATTTTTCAACTTCACATGTTGAGCTAGAGCTCTGGAGATGCTTAACCAAAAAGAAATATTGTGTAGATTGTGATTTGACTGAGTTCTTAACAATCACCTTTTGAAACTAAACCTATCATTGCCTGATACAACAAGCTTTCCACAACAACAATGGAGTCTTAAGTACAAACCATACCAAACAGTTTTTTGTTGGAAAATAGAAAAATCCACAAAAAGATATCTCACAAAAATCTATCTTCATAAGATGACAATGAATTTCATCTTGCTTCATATTTGTCCACCTCTTAGAGCTTTCTAATTTTTATAAGGATTTGCACCTTCCTTAAAGTTTCCTCTGCATCTTGTTAAAAGAGAGATGGCCCAACTAGAAGCACATGTATGCGGTGCAGTCGATTCAAAAGAAGGTATTGATTCATGATCCAAACTCGGCCTTTTCCTACCGCATACAACATGTTTCTAGAAGCTTCACCATTGTCAACTTGCAGCTTCACATAGATATCTATGATGTGATTTCGGTGTCCTATGTGATCTTAAGGGGCTTTAACATAGTCGGGGATGATAAGAGAATTCCTGTGGATATCAAGGGGGAGGATGTTTGACATTTATTATTAAGAGGATTTTGCAATGACTAAACTATAGCAAAATAGGAGCTGCAAGAAGTCTCCTAGTCTTCTATCACAATCCCACAGAGAATAATAGGCTTCAACCCAAGAAGATATAAAGAAGGAAAAACAGAGTATATGTAGAACAAGAAGAGAGAGAACTTTATTATCGATGCATATTTACAAGTAGTCCTGATCTACATTACAAAATCTATCAAAGAGCTTCAATGTGAAGCCTCATCCACCTGACCATGCCCGAGCTGATCTAAATCCCAATCTCATCACAATCACAATCTCAATCCGAATCTCAATCTCAATCACAATCTCAAAAGCCGAAAAACGATTGTGATCAATGTACAACCATCCTCCTTCCCTCTCTCCCTCTTCGTCTTTTTGGATCTCCACCTTTGCACTAGCACACGACCAATCATGCCTTCCTAGACATGCACTCTTCGAGTCCGTATGCTCCAAGATAGCATTTTTTTCTCATGTCTCTTGCAAGACTTCTAGACCACCCATGCATCTACTTTTCATGTCCACCTCAAGAATCATACTTGCAAAAATAGAGGTGATCCCTGCAACACACTCTCACACACCTCAATCATCTAAAAATTACCCATACACCCATGTGCATTTTCTAGATCCGTGAACATGAATAAGATGAATCAAGGTGATGTTCCTGTTCTCCACATCGAAAGCAAAGTCCCAATCTTTTAGCCCACTCCAAGAAATCAAAAGCACATTGCTAGTGCACAAGTTCTTGCTTCTTAGGTGTGTCCATGTGCTTCGGCTTAGTTTTTCCTCAACCATTAATAGAGTTAGTCTATTTCTATCCATGTCCATTTATTCAAATAGGTCTTGGGGGTAGATGTCCTATTGAGATAAACCTTGATTTGGAAAAAGTTTTTGTAGTAAACTTCTCCATCTTCTAAAAGTTTTCTGCTTTTGCAACCGCATCAAGAAAATCTACAGATCTAGACCCATTTACTTGACAGCGAAGCTCTTCTCGCAAACCCTCAATAAATTTTCTCTTCAGGGCATCTCGAGAAAATTCTAGTGCATACTTATGGAAACACAAAAATTTCTACTTATATTCTTCACCAGAGAAGTTATTTCTATCATCCTCAAGTTGCTTGAAGGAGTAGAATTCCATTTTCTACACAAAAATAACGATTCGCTGCTCGCTCTGAAAACTCTTTCTAGAGGATCGGATCTTCATGTGTTCTTGTTTGCATGTATGATTTCCACCATAGTTTCACAACTCCTCGCAGATGCAGAATTGCAATGTTTGCTTTTGATTCCTTATTTAACACATGCAGTCAAAGAAATCTTCTAGTTCCTCAATCCATGCTTCGAGATCCTCTCTAGTTTTCTTCTCACCACCATCTCATCTTTAATGTGCAATCATAAATGGCAGTTCATATATCAGTGCAAGTATATATTTAGACATACTAAAACTTTAAGAATAGATGCATGTCCAGGCATAAGAGTAAGTATGAAGATGCCAATGGTGGTACATGAGAAATTGGTGAAGTTAATAACCTTCCTCTTGCAAAGGATCAAAGGATGGACGTAGCTAAAATGGAGATAAGTACCATTTGCATTTTGGTTTGGCTCCTTGGCGATGCTAAAGGTAATGCACATAGAAATGCATAAAAATGGGAGTACATGGGAGCAAATGGCTTTTTTGTTAGCATGGATTGAATTCAACGCATAAATGTTGTTATAAATTGGACATGGAATTTCCATCATAGCATGGCATAAACACAATTGAAAATAGAGAACATTTGAAAAATACATATGCTTAAAATGGAATTCTAAGTATGAATTCCATGCATGATTCAAGGAGAGGCTCAATGTTTTGAATCTTATGCAAGATTAGAATATACATTGTTTGGGGCATAAATTAAATATGCATATCAATGAAATGAATGACATATACATGGCTTGGGACAAGTGAGAGAAACTAAGATCAGTAAGTTTAAGGTTTAAGATAGGAAATAGAATTTTTGATAAGAAATCAAAAGCATAAAAGTTTAATGAAATGTTGAGAATATGTGACTCAATAAGCATTAGCTTTTATGCTTATTATATGTTGGCTTAATCCAAAAGCCATTAAATCTTAACATAAGATAATTTTTTCTTCTTATTATCCATACATTAGGGGTAATAAGAATTTGGACTTAAATATATCCAAAAGAGAAAGAAGAAGTCTACATGAGACCCTATAGAAGGTCAGGGTTAGATCTTTCATAAGCATGAAAGATGCCATGAAGTTCAAAGGCCGTAAATACTTCAATAAGTGATCAATGATGACAAATATCAACTATTGGGAGAAGAAAATGTCATCAACATCACAAAGTAACAAGTTGGGTCATAAATTTGTTTCTTCACCAATGAGATTCTCCCTTTTTATCAAGAGGTATACTCCATTTGGAGCTAGGAAGAAAATGTTTTCTATAGAGTTATAAATTCATTAATTCATATATAGAGAAGATAAAAAGCTAAGAGTCGATAGAAACTCTAAAAAGCACCAATGAAGAGTATTCTCTACGAATATTACGATTATGGTTAAAGAGATGACCATTTGGCCAAAAGTAGGATTGAGACTGGACTATGTCTCTTAATAGAGATGCCTGGTTATGTCAAAAAATACTATGTAGTATCAAAATACTAGCTCTATTGCAAAATGACATAGAAAAGAATACTTTTAATTGCATCTCATCAGAAAAGAAGCTCAAATGAATGCTCAATCTTCAAATTCTTTTCTTTAAATCAAGACATGTTAAAGATATAGCTTACAAATATTCTTGATTGTACTAGATTATAATAATACCAACAAAGATACATTCCCTTAGGATTAGCTAAACTTGTCTCTCCTAAGGTAAGATTGTAAAATAGATGGTATGTGACATCTAGGTTTAAACTATCACTAAAGTGGGTTTAGTGCTATGGGACACTATATTTAAGGAGAATGGAAGTAAAGTGCATGGATATTTGATCACTTGTTCAGAAAATTGGAAAAGGATTGAGCGTAAATGAATCTCCAATTAGGATATGAAACTCAATGAGCATAAATTGCCTTTAAAACCTCAAGTTTTTGAGGAAAAAAAGTCTTCGAAGGGTGTGTGAAAGTATCATTAATATGATACTTCATAACAAAAAGATGTATCCCTTAACTCTTTCTTAAAATTTAAGGAGTACACTTGATATGATGTACCTAAGCATCTTTGAGATTTTAACTCAAACAAAGTAAGAATTGGATATGCATGGAATTCTTGAAGGAATTACACTTTGGTATTAATCAAAGTAATATTTGTCTTAAGACTTGAAGCATGTCCATAGTAAGGTACTTTAATATAAATGATCAGTAAAATAAGCATGAAAAATCACTTAAGTTAGAAGGATGACATATTATTGTCGATCCCTAGAAGAAGAAGAAGAAAATGTTCTACGAATATGAACAGGATGTTGACCATAGAATGTTGTCCAAAGGGTGTTTGTGCTCCCTCTTGGAGTTTTATGGTATGGTCCTAAGTGTTGAGAGTTTGTTGATCCACCCTTTTGTCTAGGTCTACATTCATTCTCATGCAAGTCCATTTATCTCACATGCTAATATATCTATCTTCAACTCCATATAAGGATGACCTCATTTCACTCCTATATGCACATTTCACTTCACTCTAGCCTCTTGCCAAGAGTGTGCATCCACTTCTCATGGAGTCTCCATGCTCATGGAGCATATTATGTAATTATTTTGAGGTTATATTATTTGTCATGTTCTTTTATCTTTTCTTCTTCCTTGATGGTTAGATTTCTATGTAGTTGATAGTAGAGTAGGGATAATTGTTGATATTTTGAAGTGTTATCAAAGCACTAGTCAGTTACTTTGTTTAAAAACCATGATGATCACTTCTATTATTTTACCATGATTGTGAATGTTTCTATCTAATGTATTCATCATTTATCTGTAGGCGCACGTGCTCTTTCAATTGATAGGTGCAAATCCCAATGCACATTAAATGAATTGAAGATGCATGAAAAAAAATTAAGTTTGTGTTTTAGTGAAAATGCCGAACGCGAGATGCTAAATGCATTGTCTATGCACCATTGCATTTTGTGATGAATGTGGAGTATGCATGTGATAAGAGAGACTATATGGCCATGCATAGACACAAATGTTTACTTATTCCCATGCACATGATTCTTTTACTCACACTTTGAATTCCATTGGAATTGCAAATATAGATACAAAGATTGGTGTTGTTGTGTCTAGAGGTGATACAAGATCAGAGAGGTGAATGCCATGGAGATTTTAAATCCACTATTTAACTCTCAAGTTTTGTTAAACAAATGAAAGCAACATTTTATGTTCAAGATTTTGAGTCCTATTGGATGCCATTGAAGTCTTCATGGAGTGTTTGAGGTAATGTCTAAAGCTACACTTCTTGAATATTAAAAGCATTCATTTGGATAGTGTTGTGTCAGCTCCATAGCTTCCACAATAAAATAGAGTACCTAAGAGAACTAACTAGCGAATCTTAGAATAGGGAAGAGAGATGCACCTTCCACCTAGCCAACCCCTCCAATATATAGCTCCAAGTCTAAGGGGATAAGTCCCTCCCAAGGGCATGTGTGTACCTTCCATCACATGGGTCCTTAATGTACACACATGTTTTCAAGCTTAGGAAATCATGGTCACATGGTTTCCAACCTTAGGAAATCACATGAAATCACATCGCTTCTAAGAGAATACTCTCCAAGCTCTCACATACAAATAAAGTGGCGAGGAGAAGTTTGAAATCTAGCTAAGGTAATCAACCTTAGAGAGTTATCCCTAAGGTTGAAGACCCATCTAAAAAGGTAAATAAACAAAAAACTTCAAGGGTTTCACAGCTAGTGACCAAGAGTTCTACCCCTTAGACCCATGTGATTATACAATATTCTCCCCCTTAAAAGTACTCCCATCCTTTGAAGTGAGTGGAGATATATACCTTGAGGTATTCCACCATGCCCCATGATCATTTTCTCTAATCATGGTCTTAATCTATTAAATTTGCCTCTTAATTTAGAAGGAAAATCCATCCTCACTAAATTTTAAAGACAAGAATCAAAGTGTAGTCTAATCCCTGCCCCAATCACTCAAAGTTCCATTTACGCATGAAAAACTTAACCAAGTGCAAAGTATGGAAACAATGATAAGGTTGGAATAGAACATCCCTACCTGTTTCTTTGTTTAATTCATGTGTCATTTAGTCTTCCATAGGTAGAACAAAGTGACTTTAGCTAGATTTCTATCTTGGTACATTTGAATGCACCACTTGTGCATGAACCTAGAAAAATATATGAGTAGTACTGCTTAAGGCTTCCTTATTAAATTCATCTTTCAATTTAGAATCCAACTTGTTCTAAAAGGAAGATCAATCTTTCATAATCGCAATCCAAAACATTCTTCTTAGATGTACACATACTTTGCTCTTTTAGTGGAGTGGGTGGATTTCATGTTTTAGATTTGCCTCCAATAAAGGAAGAAAAGAAGGGAATCTCTTTTATAATACTTGACCAGCCAATAGAATGATATAGGTGGATTATCTCTCTAGTTTTAAGAGGATAAAACATCCTTTTCACTTGGAAGAGATTTTGAATAGCTTATTAAAAGTGGGTTCCATATTCTTTACAAACTTTACACATTTTTGAGAATCCACTTTAAGGGACTAGAACCCATAGGGATCAAATTAACTATTGAAGACTCTAATTGATGGAAATCTATTTTACTTCTTCTTGCATAAAGATTAAGATCTTTTCAAGTACATCCAAAAATGGGAACTGGTTGTGTACATACTATCGAATCAACGCCAGTCCTAGTGTAGGCCTAGATGTCCCATACCATCGGACTCACACTTCCACTTAAGTGAGGGTAACCTTAGAGTTAATTTTTGGATCAAACATTCTTTTAGTCTAAACAAGTAAGATCTATTACTTCTTAGACTTTTAAGTGTCATTTCCATTGTGAAGCATATCTCTTGCTCATGTCACAATGAGATTGTAACTTAGAAAGTCTTAGTTTTGAGTTTAATATGACAAGAATTAGTCTCAAAAGTTGAATTTTCAATGATTCCTTGGTTCAAACATAATCTAAAGGAGCATTTTTATGTCGTGTGATAATAGAGTTAAGTTATATTTCAGCAAGATATTATCTTTTTGGCATAATGAGTAGAACGTAAATGACTTGCCCATCAAATCTCTATATTGAAGTAGATGGTAATGCCATTTATTATTTTGAACCTTCACTCTAGGACATTAGAAAATGTTCCTTAGGGCTTATTACAACCCTTGAGCTTTACCTTCTCTTCATGACTTGCATTTTCTTGGAATAATAATTTAATGCTTCCAATATTTCTTTAGTTCTCCTAAATAAACAACTTTCTTGAACATGAGCACTAATATTTCCATCTTTCAAAACTACATATATTCTTATATTCCATATTTTCTCTTCCTTAGAGCTTGTGAAGATAGTGGTCTAAGTTAATACCATCATATCGTTGTTTTAGGAAGAGATAAAATTTTGCCCTATTACCTTAAGTCTATGGCCTTGCTGATCAAGCAGGCCATGGGTTTTTATGGAATTTAGAATTCCATAAGGGGGATTTTAAGCTTAAGGAATTAAGGATGATTTGGTTTTCTATTGCAAAGCAAAAATTAAAAGAAACAAATGGTTTATAATGGCCAATTGGCCTCATTACCATTATTCCTAGAACCTAATAACTTCAAATCCTCCTTAATCTTAACTTCAAAAACGTAATTTCCTTGTCAACTGAAAAACCCATGTAATATGTTCCATATGCATATTATTGTATGCCAAATGTTTACAACATTATAGGAGAAGGTGTAGCATGCATAAGGTTTAGAAACTTAACCCCTCCTTAAAGCATGCTAACTTCCAAGTTCGGAACTTTGTGCATTCAGAGCATGGTGCAAACTTTCCTTGGAACTTTGTGTATATAAGGTGCTATAATGTATGTAAATCAACCGTTGTTTCCAAAACCACATGAACTTGATTCATAATGCAGATTATTTCCATAAACAATTATTTATGTGACTAGGCAACTTAAGCCACTTGAATCTATGCATCCATTTTAAAATTCATTTCTATTATGACATGCATTAAATGTGCTGTACTTTGCAAGGAAATGAAATGGGTGCAAATGCCTATTTGGAAATTAAGCTTCTTTCATCCCTTGAATTTAGTTGAGTGTTCTGATGATGAGGAAGTAGGCTTGTGACATCATGCTGCTTCCTTTCCTTTTTCGCACTTCATACTTACATGATTGCTAAAATATGTGTGCAAACCTCCTAAAGAGGGAAAAAAGTGCCCCAGTGGTCCTAGTGTGTTCACACACATCACTACCTAAATATATCAACAAATCCCCCCTGGGAGTGATGCGGTAAATAAGGAGCTGACACTCATGTATAAAGTGCCTAGCTATGTGGAAATCACTCCACAAAAGGAAGTAAGCCCAAAGCTTTCTGGAAAGCTTTGAACTTCTCCCTAGGCAGAGCCTTTGTGAAAAAGTCTGCAATGTTCTCCTGTGTGGGCACATATGCCAAGCTGATCTCCCCAGCACAGAACCTCTCCCTGACATAGTGATAATGCACCTCAATGTGCTTAGTGCGAGCATGGAACACAGGGTCCCTTGCAACTGCCAATGCGCTCTGACTATCAATAAAGATGGTGGTGGCACAAGACTGACCAACACCCAAATCAGCCATAAGGCGTCTGAGCCACACACACTCAACAGTAGCTGTGAAAGCTGCCCTATACTAAGCCTCACAATTGGAAGGAGCGACAGTAGGCTGCTTCTTGTTCAACCAAGATATACATGAGCTACCAAGCATGAAGCAAAAGCCACTAGTGGACACACGAGTGTCATAGCAACAAGCCCAATCAGAGTCAGAAAAAGCATGCAAATCTGGCGGTAGTGATCCCCCCTTGGGATAAAACAACCCAAGTAGCTGAGTACCACTCAAGTAGCAAAAGATGTGCTTAACCGCCTGCCAATGCTTGACTCTTGGGCAATGCATAAACCTCCTCATCCGTGAGACAACAAACTGAATATCTGGCCGAGTAATGCATAAGTAAATCAATCATCCAAGTACCTGCTGATAGAGAACAACATCAAATGCATCTCCAGCATCATGAAGACTCAATCGTAAACCTGTCTCCATAGGAGTAGCAATAGGCTTACAGTCTTCAAGGCCAAAATGCTGCAATAATGTGTCAATATATTTCATTCAACACAAAGCCATTCCACCATCAACATGCATAAACTGAATGCCCAAATAGTGATGCAAATGCCCCAAATCAGACATCTCAAATGAGGCATGCAAATCAGCCTTAAAATCAGCAATATGCTTCTCAATAGGACCAATGAGCAGCATGTCATCAACATAGACAACAATGATCAGAAGCACATCATTAGCATGCTTAACATATAAGGTGCTTTTAGTTGGACTGTTCTCAAAACCATGTGCAATCAGATAGGCATGTATCTTCTCATACCAAGCACGTGGTGCTTGCTTTAAACCATATAATGCCTTCACACTTGGTTTTCATGCCCTTTTTGCACAAAGCCACGAGGCTGAAAAACATACACTTCTTCATGCAAGTCACCATTCACAAATGCTGTTTTAATGTCCAACTGATGTACATTCCAACCATGATGGGCTGCAAGTGCACATATGCTTCGAACAGTAGTCATACGACACGTAGGTGCAAAGGTCTCATCAAAATCAATGCCTCTTTCCTGTGCATAACCCTTTGCAACAAGCCTAGCCTTATACTTGTCAACTGTACCATCAGGTTTACACTTCAGCTTGTATACCCACTTAGTGCCAATGGCCTTCTTGCCAGGAGGCAAGTCACATAAAGACCAAGTACCATTCTTCATTATTGCATCATATTCAGATTGCATAGAAGCCATCCAATTTTCTGAATTTTGTGCTTCATCAAAAGAAACAGGCTCATTCTCATCACAAAGACTAGATGCAGCCATAGCATAGCAATCTGATGCAAAGGAGGCACTATGAGAGCCTGAACGAGTACGATATGACAAAGGTACATCTAATTTCCTGTCACGCAAAGTTTGCACCTGCCATTTTGGCATAGTTTTTGCCTCCTCAATATCAACTCTCTCATCAACAAGTGCATCATGTAAATCTGCATCAGAAATGGGATGATCTGCATCATCACATGAAACCTGCAAAGGTTGAGAAGTTGCCTCATTAGGACCAGTAGTAGACTGTCCACCTGCAAAAGAGGCATCAAAGTATCATACATGTCTTTGGAGCTAACCGATGTCTCCTTAGTACATGAAAGCAATAGCTGAATAACATCTTCGACAAAAACAACATCACGGCTAACCAGAATGCCTTTAGTGTGTGGATGATACAGACGATAGCCTTTACTTTCAGAGCTGTATCGAACCAAAATACATTTTACTGCCTTATCATCCAATTTTCTGTGATGTTGTTCAGGCACTAGTGCATATGCCAAACAACCAAAAACGCGCAGATGAGCAACAGATGGCTTGCGATCATGCCAAGCCTCATATGGAGTGATAGACTGCAGCGCTTTAGTGGGACACCTGTTAAGTACATATGCTGCACACATGACAGACTCAAGCTAGAAACTATGTGGCAAAGCCTGACTCTTAACCATACACCTCGCCATCTCCATGAGTGACCTGTTCTTCCGTTCAGCAACTCCATTTAGTTGAGGTGTATACGGCACTGTACACTGGTGTTTTATCACACGTTTAGCCAAAAATGCATTAAAATCAGAAGACATATATTCCCCCCCTCGATCAGAATAGAGGGTGCCCATTTTAAATGCTGACAGATTTTCAACCAAAACCAAAAATTGTTTGAAGCACAAAAACACTTCGGACTTTGCCTTCAATGGATATACTCATGCATGCCTAGAAAAATAATCAATGAAAGTCACGAAGTAAAGATAGTTTCCAAAAGAAGGTGTCTGCATAGGACCACAGACATCACTATGTACAAGCTGCAATTTTTGTGTAGCCTGAACTAAACCATCTTTTGGAAAGGAGGAGCTCTGCATTTTGCCCAAAATACAGCCTTCACCTACATGTTTTCCAGGTGCCTCAAGCTTGGGCAAAGAGGACACCATATCAGATTTTTGCAGGCGTAGCAAACTAGCAAAATTCAGATGACCAAAGCGTGCATGCTAAAGCATTGCATCTGACATAGCTTGAGAATCATGAACTGCACATGCCGAATCATTCACAAATCTTTCATAGTCTATGAGCTTATATAGCCCATGACATAAAATGCCAGAAGCAATAATAACATTGCCATTTGATAGATCATGAACTGTATATCTCTCATCAACAAATTTCACAACCAAGCCAATCCTAGCTAATGCAGAAACTGATAACAGATTCTTCTTGATCCCTGGCACAAATAAAGCATCTCACAAGGTGAAAGAACTACCATCAATAGTAGTCAGAATGATCTTACCAACTCCCATAACAGGATAAGAGGAGTTGTTGGCACATGTGATAGTATTCCCTGTAGGGGAAGACTCGATTGAAGAGAAGAAACTGTGCTGCGAGGTAATATGTTTGGTTGCCCCACTGTCAAAGTACCAAACATTTGAGTCCACCGCAGACATGCAGTGCTCATTAGAAGATGGTTCAAAACTACAAACAGTAGTAGACGCCCATTCTTCTTCCTACACAAGATTACCAGACTCTATTTTTGGTGTAGAGGCTTCTGCAACAACCATTCCAACCTCCTTTTTCTTTGCCTCTTTTGCAGCCAGTTTTGGACAGTTCTTTATAATATGATCATTCCCTTTACAGTACTTGCAAAACAATTTCTACTTTTCTGATTTCTTCTCATCTTTATCCTAGTTCTTCCAATGTGCAACATTTGCAGATTTCTGCTTACTAGTAGACGAGCTCCACTTTCCTTTGCCCTTCTAACTAGCCACGAAAGCTTGATCTGCAACACGCATAATGGACCTATTCTGCCTAGACTAATCTTCCTGTAACAGAACAGAGACTAACTCCTCAAATGAAAAAGCACTTGGATTGCCTTTCATCATCAATTGAAGAGTAGAAGCAAAACTCTGATATGAATCAGGAAGACCATTCAGAACGGTCTGCACAAGTGAGCTATCTGGTATAACCTTATCAACAAAAATCAACTGTTCCTTCAAGTCTTTGATCTTTGTTAGAAAACTGTCCATAGAATCACCTTCATTCATGTGCTAACTCTCCAACTGTATTTGGAGGTAAGCAACACGAGCCTCATTCCTAGCCTGGTACAATGTGGTAAGTGTATCCCAAGCATCCTTTGCAATTTTGCAAGAGTGAATGTGAGGAATAATAGCACGTTTTATAGACAAAGCTATCAATGCATGTGCTTGAGCATCTCTACCATCCCAACGAATTTGCGCTGCAGTAGGTGCAATAGAAACAGCAGCACGAACAGGAATCTATAGAATATCATCTTCAACACCATCTCCGTCAGCTTCAGCACCTGTATTTGCAGTACCTGTAGTCGCAGGTGTAACAGGGTGTCCTTCAACACCCTGCACAATGTTCCATAGTCCTTTTGCAACCAATACATCATTAGGGGAAAAAGTGAGCCCTCTTTGGCCCTTGTAAAGAATGGGATTAAAATGCTTAATCCAAGACATTAGAGATCCATGTTGAAACCACTAGTGGTATTGTGGAATAAAATAATACATGTAAATCTTTGAGCATCTGTGGCCCTTGGATTTTCTAGATCAATGGTTCATGTTTGAATGCATGAGAGGCTAGAGAGAGAAGGCATTAACTTTCATGGGAGGTTGGACAGTCTCTGTAGAAATTTCATCCCTTGGATCCTGCCAAATCCAATGGCCAAGCGCAAATCGGGCTGATCCTCAAAGTCCGGATGCTTTAGAGCCCTTGGATCTCATCAAGATCCAATGCTAGGCATTGAAAGGTGCATTTCCGCCATGGGGGAGGCTTAGAGCCATTGGATAAAGTGGGGGATCCAGTGGAGGAGATGAGAAGGCGGCAATCTAGCTTGGGGAGTAGCCTACAACCATCAGATTCGGACTTAATCCAAGGGAGGAGATGCAAAGGCGCCTTTCTTTATGAAGGGGTGTCAAGGCCATTGATCTCCAAGTGCATCCAAGGGCTAGGGATGAGGGCGCCTCTTTTCAAATGAGGTGCAATGATATCCATTGGATTTCGATTGAATCTAAGGGCCAGAAAGTGATGCCGCCTTGACTTTTGCACCTTAAGCTTAGTTCTTGGATCTTTGGGTCCATCTGAGGGTTGTGGTTCATTCACGTGAGATCTCAAACCACTAAAGGCAAAGAAACCACCAAACAAAGGCAGTTTTTGTCCCTTTGACCAAGGAAAATCAAGGGAAGCCGATGCCTAGCCTAGTAGATTAAGGGACTGGACTGTGGCCACTGCCCTCTTCCTATTGGTGGATCACTAATCACTCCTTGAGCTAAAAGGCCCATTTGGGGTTCATTTTTTCCCCTAATGTGTCGCATCATATAAGCCCATAATGGGTCGTTCGTACCATGCAACTTATCCTCAACAGCGAACATACAGAATACATCACTGCTTTCAGCCGTGACCGGTGACTAAAATACCTTGATGCAAAAAATTGACTATATCTCAAAAAGTTGAACGAAACTGCCTAGACGAGTTTTGCTAAACCTATAGCAGACTTTGAGACGCTTATACTGGCGAATCGAAACAGGTATATACCTTTGGCACAAAAAGATGAAATAGCCTGCACAAGCACTGCGATAGTGCGTTCGGAGTATGCTCACCAAATTTCGTGCGAATCTGAGACTGCAAATGGAGGAGTGTCAACGATGCCCTAGATGAAGCGGCGACCTACTCTGATACCAATTGTTGGAGTTAGATATCTGCGGAAGCATGCGAACAGCACAAGGAAGAAGAAGAAGCTTGGAGCACAACACACAAGACTCAATGTATTACTAGAGAATGTACAAAGATAAGTAGCCCATTAGGGCAATAGGCGTATATACAAGGGGGGGTGAAAAACCTCCTAAACAGGGAAAAAAGTGCCCCGGCGGTTCTAGTGTGTTCACACACATCACTACCTAGATATATCAACAGGAATGTCTAAAGCATGTATATGAAGGAAGTCATTTCACACAACTAAGTGTGAGCTTACTTATTCTCAATCTTCAAAATCGTTTTCACTACAACATATCGAGAGAATACCGACGGTTAGCATACCGACGGTCAGCTGTTGGCATCGGTATGACCCTCTGTAGCTCAGTGATGAGTAGCACCTCCTTTAATGTCAATCCGGGAAGACGTGAGGATGGTATGAAGACCACGAGCAAGTGGAAGCACAAGTGCGTGAGTGAGAAGCACACAAGCATGCACACACATACACGCACACGCACGCATACGGTAAGAACAAAGAGAGTAAGACAATGGAATCACTTATATTGCAACCAAGTTCTCATACAAGCTCAAAACTATCAGAAGCCCCCCAAAAATGAGCTCTCTAGCTCTATTTATAGTTTTTGACTAGCTTTGGCCCTGTCCAGACCTAGTGTCCGGCCTAGTTAAAAATTAGGTTCCAGGGCTTATTTGAGGGCTCAAACGAGATCTAAAAAATACGAAAATTGGTAGGCAACTACTTCTAAGGCTCCTCAAGCTCGAGGACTCCTCGGCTTGTACAAAATGGAGCTACAAAAAGGTGAAAATGGTATTTACAGGGGTTTTTAGTGACGAGAATCACTTTTAATTGGTGTAAGGGTTTTGAAAAAATAAAGGGTTGCCTTAGTGCTAGATCTGCTTGTATGCTCGTACTTGCATCTTCTCGTATACTGCCAACACTCTCCCCCCCCTAGCGTCTGTCGCCTCTGACAGACCTCTGCTCCAATGTTTGATCAATGTACTTCTGCAGGAGGTCGGTTGCCACTTCTTGTTCCTTGATGCGTAGTCCCCGGACCAAGTCTCTCTGGAGGGTCTCCCAATTGACTGCACCCGGTATGTCCGGTTGTGGCGTTGTGTAGAGCTCTGAGTGCATGGTTTGTTCACATGCGAATAGATGTAGCAGGTGGGTTGGGCGTGGTGCGAACACTTCTGAGTGTGACTCCCAAAACCCCGTGGTGAACATGTCATCAAAGGTTTGCTTGTAGCAGGCAGGGAGATATCTTATTCGTGCATGCCATGCGTAAGCTACTCGAATGCTCGGGGTCGTGCTCATGTCATATAGCAAATCATAATTACCATTGATGAAGCCCGGAATTGAAGGCTGGATGTTACGTACATTTCGAAAGGTCTTTAGGACCACTTGCATCATGTCCAAAATTTTGAGCATCATTTGAGCGGCGACATCCGGCATGGGGTGGAGGCGTGGCATCCAATGTCTGATGGTGGCTATCATGTATGATACTGTAGGTGTGCCGGTTGGGGGTGCGATTGCGGGGTAATTGAGCCATTCTTTACAATTTGCGTTGTTCTGAACCTTGATGGCGAATGCTTTCCATGATCTTCTTCTTTGTACTGGACCAAAGCATGGGTTATATTTCAGATGCATGGGAGCATGATCCCATGTTCGTAACATTTCCGGATAGGTCTCCAGTAACTTTTGCCTCCATATGGGCTGGAATATGGCCCCTTTTTTGGCTGCCTCTGGGATGTCCTCGGGTTCGAATTGTGTTGCGAAAGAGGGGTACTTGTTGGTTATGCGTTTGATCTCAGCATTGTAGTCTGCCAACAATACAAAATAAGGTTTGTATTGTAACTTTGAGCTAGTTATCAGCCGCCTAGGAGCCAAGTTCGAGAAATATTCAGATTTGAGTATGGTCTCCTCTATGGCTTTCATGGCTAGCATCTGAGTTGCAACACGCTCTTCGTGAGTGTGACCCATCTCCTCTACCTGCTTCATCCATGCTGACGGGGGTTCCTCATATGTATCCTGGCCTTCCTCCGTAATTCTGCCTCCTGGAAGGGGTTGAGGCTCATAATTATCTTCAAATGTCTCCTCCACTGGAATGACTACTGTTTCTTCTTCTATGGTTTGATCAGGTGGAGAGGAAGGTCGTTCATACTGTAACAACTTAATTTTTAGTTCTGCAACCTGTTGCTGTAGCTCAAGTACTTCATTGGTTACTGATAATTCCGGCTCCGGTGAGGTTGCAGCGTTGGCCATCTCTTTTAGGTTCCTGTTGGTGTTGTGTAGGCACTTGGGCTTTCTGTAGATCTTTGACTTGGTCAGCAAGCTGATCATGTGCTTCCAAGAGATTGGCATAAGCTTCCAATATTTGTTGTATGTTTTCTGAGGGGGATGGATTGGAATTTAGCAGGGTCGATGGGTGCCCCTGGAGTATTTTCCATGGCTGCTTCTAGGTTGTCTTGATTTTGTTGCTGTAGTCTTTTGTTTTCTTCTTGAACATCCGCTAAATGGCGTCGGAGTAGAGCCATGTTTCGTTGTAGTCTAGCATTACGGGTTAGCTGATCTCTAAGTTGTTCTTCCGTTGCCCTACTCTTCTCTGTATGTGTGGACTCGAGCTCCACCTGATATTGTTGGAGGTTGGTCACCTCCTTCTGTAATTCCGTATTAGACAACTCCAAGGCAGTGACACGTGCCTGGAGGTGGGATGACAAAGTACAGAGCTCTTTATTGTTTTCTTCTAGTAACCTGTATTCCTGTTTAAGTTGGGCAGCAGCTTCGAGCATGGTGTTGAGTGCATGACTAAATGAGGTGGGGGCAGGGGTAAGGGTGGAAGATGCAAGGGGTCGGGAGATGGGAAAGGGAAAAGTGGATGTTGTGCCTACCGTGTTTGGCAATGGTGATGTGAGTGAAATGACACGTGGTGATGTTGGAATAACAGTGGTGGTGGGTGATCCTGTGGATGGTGAGATGTCCATGGGATCGGACGTGAGAGTGTGTGATTCGTGAACTGTGAATACAGGGATGGTGGGTGGTGTGATAGTGGTGGCAGTGAATGTGGGGGAGTGGGGTTGGGAAAGGGACTTTTTATTATAATTATCCACCTGTTGGAGTATATTTACAAGGTTTGTCCAGAATGAGGGTTGTGTGACTTGGGTTGAGTGCGAGGCAGTTACTAGGGAGGTGGTGGATAGGGTTTGGGTGTGGGTGAATGGAAAAGGATGGGATAAGGTCTGGCTAATGGCAAGTGGTTGTCCAAGGGCGGGGAGATAGGAAGGGTGACCTATTATGGTTTGATCGATGGCTGGATGACCGGTGTGAGGTTCGGAAATTTGGGTGGAAGTCTTGGATGTGGGTAAAGGGAAGGATGTAAAAACAGAGGTGTGTGCAATGGTTTCATGATGGGTGGATATCGGTTGTTCAGAAGGGCTAGTGGAGAAGGGTTCTGAGGGTTGAATGGAAGGTGGCGGTGGAGATGGTACCTGTGTAATTACCTCTTGTTCGTCGGTGGGACTTGGGCTCGTCATGTGAACATCCTCTGAGATTATAGTAGGCAAGGTAGTAGAGACTTCCATTTGAATCATTTTCCCACGTCGTGGCTGTGTATCAATCCTTCGTTGATCATAGATAGGGTTTTCCTGATAGACCATTGTCCGCAATGCTTCCCCGATCCCACATGTCTCTGCCAATAGATTCAAAGATTCCACAAAATGTGAGTCGACATTCTCGGTTTGAAGCATCTGGTTCACTAGAGCTCTGTTCGCCTCTTCTGTCATCTTATGTCTTCTCTGTACCTGCTTGATTGTCTTGTACAGCCGTCTGAGTTGTGCTGTGTAGGCAGGGGCCTCCTCTTCACTGTCTTCTGGTTCATTTCTTTGTGCACCTTCCTGAATTTGAGTGTTTGGGTCATGATGAGGTTGTGCCACTTCTTCCCCATGTACTCTGCTTCTCTCGCCCCGTGGCTGTTCTCTTTGGACTGATGTTCCCGGATCAACATTGTCAGGGGAATCTTCACTGTCTGATAGGGGGACTGTCTGCAGGAATCTTTCAAAATCAAAGTTTGGATCCTCTGTGAAGGTGGCCATGGATGCAAACTCTGCATCGGTAGGTAGTGGAGGGGCGGATGGAGCGGGTTGTACCACCTCCCCAGCTTGAACTCCTTGAAGATGGATCGTGAAAGGTGCGACCTGAGCTTCTAGTCGGGGAGAAGCTTTGGTCGTGGCTTCTTGAGGGATCATTACCTGGGAAACCTGGGAAAGCGATCCACGCATTCGTTTTGCCGGCTGGCTCCCTGACTTCCGCCCTTTGAACAACTCTAGTTGTGCATATTTTAGGGCTCTGGCAACTGGCACATCATATGCAAGACATCTATAGATAATTCTTGTAAGTGCACAACAGCCATGTAAAGTGGGCTTCCTCACACCTCGCTTGCCTGCCTCATACACTTGATCCAAGATCCATACAGGCATCTTAATGGGCAAGCTTCCAGTCTCTGCTAGATATAGCCCATACCATATTTTCTTGTGAGGTTGGGTGAAACGGTCCTGAGCTGGGAATGCGAAGTGTTGGAGGCACATTCGCAAAGGTATGGCGATGTTGGGGGTGAGGGCACACATTTCTTTTAGCTTCTTGATTCTGTTGCTTTTCATTGACTCAGGTATCAAGGGGTCACGGTCAGAAGGTACATGCGTGCCATACATCTGAAGTGCTTCCTTGATTAAAGTAACATTCAATTCGAACTTCCTCATTTCCTCCAGATTTGACAAGGAGGGCACCCAGAATGTGCCTGAATGATCTTTGTCCCCTGTCGGCTTCAGCGTGGCAATTAGGTAGTAACACCTGAGGAAATCGGGTTTAGGCAGAGCTGCACTAAAATAAGTTTGTAATCCTGCTTTTTGCCAGATATCTTGAAGTGGAGCTGCATTTTGCAATGCTTCGAATTCTCGTGAGAAGAACTGGAAGGTCCACCACACTCCTCCACATTCCATCTTGGATTCCCAGATATGATCCGCGTCTCCCAAATCTCCTGGCATCTCATTGAACCAGTGAGAATGCCCCTTTACTCTTTCGGTTAGGCCATTTGGTGGATCTGGAATAGGAATTCTCCGCACATTCACGAACTCCTCAGGCCGAGCTGTTGGTGGGGCCTCCACCGGCATGGCATCCCAATTGATTGGAGCACCAGAGCCTGCCTGAGAGCTTGTGCCTGCCGCGGTTGCCATGAGAGGAGGTTGCTTATCTGCTGGAAGAAGAAAGGCACATTAGTGTTGCATAGGAAACCAGACGTAATGGTGTTCCCTTCACAATACTAACATGACAATCCGGAGGTCAGTGGTTAGTGGTGAAGTGTTTGTGATAGGTGTGAGTGGTGATTAGAGGTCAGTGTCATCCTAGATGCATACTTTGGTTATGCAATGGGCTCAGAATGCTCCTGTGTTAGAGTAGACGGGTTTATAGAATTGGGTCAGGGGGTTTAATACACAATTTAATTCTCCAAACTTTGATAGCGGATTCGTAACTCTTAGAGCTAAAGACAGGTGAAGATTTCTGGATGAGAGTGTGATGTATTTGGGACCTTTTGGGTACCCATTTCCAGACAATCCTAGGGTTGATGGGAGTGGAGATAGTGAGTGGTGTAGGTATCTTTTCGTTTTCTGAGTTGTTGGCCACGAGTGTTTGTGAATGTTGCTTCATCCTAGTGCCTGAAGGTGAAGTAATTTGAGCTTGTAAGCAGGCCTTGGGCACCCATATCTGTCTAGCATTAGGGATGGCCTTCATTGACCGCTTAGGAACCCAAATAGAAATGGTATGCCTAGGGGTTATCTTAGAGGGCTTCATCACTTTGTTCCTTGATGGTGAGGCTCGTTTCTTGTCTCCTTGAGAGTCTGCTATTAGAGTTGTGGGTCTTCCATCCTTGCGTATCCAGATCTGCTTTGCGCCACGAGATGCTCCATGTTGTACGGGTTGGTGCTCCTGCCTCTTGATCATCAGCCTCCTTTGTGTCGGGTGATGTTCGGTCTGCTCGTTTAGAATCTTCTTTGGATGAGTTAGGAACTCCTTATTGGCTCCTATACCTTCAGTACGATTGACAATCCTCTGCACCATAGAAGTTTGTACAAGAACAACATTGTTATCTTCATGTGGATTCCTGGAGGGACCAGGAGTTGGTGCCTGTTCTATTGGTTTGAGTGCTTGATTTTCTAATTCAATCGTGAGACGGCTTTGGCCTACCCAAACCTGAAGAAGTCCACTTCTTAGGTTGAGGTTGACTGCGTGATCATAGATCCAGTCTTGGCCTAAGACAAGAGGTTCGGTCAGATCCTCGTCTTCACACACTAGCACTTTTGCTGGCATGAGGACCTCTTGTATGTAGAGGGGAAGATCCACCTCTCCCATGCAAGGGGTTTCAACACCTCCTAGTCCTATTAGATATGCTTCTAGGGGTTTTACCTCCAATTGCAGCTGCTTGCAATAAGAAAGCCTAACTGCACTTGTGGCTGCTCCTGAATCAATTGAAGCTCTCACGCTTGTTGTGCTGTCTCTTTGTCCTATTTCTAGGGTCACAAAAGGTCTTCGATCCACTATCTTATGGGTACGTTCACCTGAAGCCTCACACATGGCCATGTGATAGCCTGGAGACGCTTGAGTGTCAGTCATAGGCTGATCCCTCCCTTGTCTCCTCAACTTCATTCGTCTGATACGCTCTAAGGCCTCTGCCTGTGCCTCTTCTCGAATTCGTTTTTCCTCCTCTTTACGTTGCTTAGCAGTATTGAGTCGATTTAGCATTTCCTCCGTGAGGGGTTCCCGATACAGCTTGACTCTGCATCCGCTAATATAGTTTGGGAGAACATCACCCTCTAAAGTGGCTAGTTGTACTGCTCCACTCGTGGAGATCCTATTGAGGATCATAGGTCCGTAGCCTCTCTTTTCTAGCTTTCTTGCATGTTGTTTCAATGTGTAGACTAAAACTAGATCTCCTGCTTTCAAGCCCTTATCCTTCACATGGGCATCAAAGTATGCCTTCTGTCTCTTCTTAGCTGCATATATCCCTGCAGCTGCTCTCAGTCTTGTTTCTCCTAATCGTTCAAGGTCAAAAAGTCTAGAGGAGAGTTCATGACCCGTCCATTCGTGTTCTTGTGCTACTTTTAATGTAGGTATTAAGAAGTCCAACGGTAGCACTGCGTTTTGGCCAAAAACCATCTGAAAGGGGGTGGCTTGGAGTACCGTTTTGTAGGCGACTCGGTATGCCCAAACAGCATGGTGTAGCTGTTTGTCCCAATCAGAGCGTTTATTGTCCACTAATTTTGTCAATACATTGCATAGGATCTTATTGGTGCTTTCGGCTTGTCCATTTGCTTGGGGATGATAGGGGGCAGACTTCTTATGCACTACCAAGAATTCTTGGAGCAGATTTTCAATAACTTCATTCAAGAAGTGAGTGCCTCTATCACTAACTAGCTCTATGGGTAGCCCGTATCTTGTGAATACATTCTCAAACAAGAATTTAGCAGTTGTCTGAGCATCGTTCTTCGTTGTGGCTTTTACCTCTACCCACTTGGTTAGATAATCCGTGGCAACGATGATATACTCAGCATGGGAACCCTTAGCTGGGGGATTGATAGGACCTACAAAGTCTATTCCCCACTTAGAGAATGCACGTCCGCCCATCATAGGCTTCAGTGGCATCTCATCTCTGCGTATAGGATACTGGGTTCGCTGACAAATCTCACACCTCTTCACATAGGTATGTGCGGCCATGTGAAGGGTGGGCCACCAAAATCCTGCAAATAGAATTGCTTTGATCACCCTATCTGGACCAAAATGTCCTCCTGCTACACCCTGGTGAGGTGTTTCCAAGATCTTTAGGTATTCACCTTCATGGACACATAGTCTCAGGTAACCATCCTTACCCCTTTTGTATAAATTATCACCAATGATGGTGTAATCCAAGGCTTCTTGTTCCAAACTTCTTTGTCTGGCCAGAGTCATATCTTGAGGGAATGTTTTCGTCCTCAAGAAGGATACTAGGGGTTGACTCCAATCCGGCACTATGGACACTTGATAAAGAGTGGCATGTTCCACATGTGGTTTAGTGCAGCAGATTGGGCATTCCTTGCACAACTTCTGGACATCAGCTTCCATAGTCGGCCAATGCACTCCTAGTCTCCTCAGGGTCTGTAGGGTTCGTTGTTTTGAGTAGTGTTGCTCTAATGCACCTTCATGTGCTAATTGCAACCACTTAGCGTACTCGTCCTCTTCTACACAACAAGCCAAGATTCCTTGATCCGTGTGCTTGTACATACTTCCAGCCATGATGTGGTACTTTTGAGCTTTGACTACCTCCCTATCCTGTGTGTTTACTATTGGATGATTAGGTCCATATGTAAGTATTGGCACTAAGGGCTTGGCCCATTGGGGCACCACTTCCAAATTGAACAAGTATGCATCCGGTAAGTCATCTGACACTCCTTGTGGGGCCTCTCCGGATGTGAGCCTAGAGAGATGGTCTGCTCTCAAATGAGTCCTACCTTTCCTCACCACAACCTCAAAGTCATACTCCATTAGTAAGAGAAACCATCTTACTAACCTTCCGGTGTTGCATGGTTTGTTTACCAGGTATAGTAATGCTTGATGATCAGTAAAAAACTTAAACTTATTTGCAAGCAAATAATGTCTAAACTTTTTAACCGCATACACCATGCCTAGTCCTTCTCTCTCAGTGGTGGTATAATTCCGTTCAGCTGCATTTAGTTGTCTACTAACATAGGCAATAGGGAGATCCATGTTCCCTTCACCCGTAGGTTGTGCAAGTACACATCCAATAGCGTAATTGGAGGCATCCACATGAACATGGAATGATTTGCTCCAATCTGGTGTGGTCAAGATTGGTGCTGAACACAATCGCTTCTTCAGCTCATTGAAGGAGTTCTCACACTCATTAGTCCACTCAAAATTTGTCAAAAGTCCGTACATGGGTTTTGCAATGACAGCATACATGTGAATGAATCGGCGGTAGTAACCACAATGCCCCATGAAAGCTTGAACTTCTTTGACATTCCTTGGCCTAGGTAGTTCTGCTATGGCTCTCACTTTCTCTTCATCAGTGGACATGCCATTCTTGGACACTATGTGTCCTAGAATCTTGCCTTGCCTGACCATGAAAACGCACTTTTCTGGGTTCAGGTAGACTTGATATTCTCTGCATTTATCAAAGATCTGTATGAGTTCGGGTATATAGGTCTGCCTTATGTTGGAATGGGAACAAAGATCATCAACATAGACTTCTAAGTTCTTCCTCAGGAACTCCTTAAATACATGGCACATCAGCCTTTGGAAGGTTGCGGGAGCATTGGTCAGCCCGAATGGCATTACCCTAAAAGCGAATATACCCCACTCTGTGGCAAAAGCCGTTTTATGATGATCTTCTGGTGCAATGGCTACTTGATTGTAGCCCGAAAACCCATCTAGGAAGCTGTACACTTCCTTGCCTGCTACCCTTTCTAATAGATGCTCAGTGATAGGAAGAGGATAGCTATCTCTAATAGTGGCTGCATTAACCTTCTTCAAGTTAATGCAAACTCGTAATTTGCCGTTCTTCTTGGGCACCACTACAATGGGGGATACCCATTCAGTGTGCTCAATTTCATAGATAAATCCGGCTTCCACCAAGCGGTCTATCTCTTCTTTGATCTTAGCAGCATAGTTATCATTATATGTATATGGCTTTTGCTTAGAGGGTTTAGCATCTGAGGTCATGGGAATTGTGTGTGAGCATATGTCTGGGTCAACACCCTTCAAATCCTTGTAGCTCCAAGTGAATACATCTCGATATTCTCTTAGCAAGGCTATCAGCTCTTGTTCTTCCTCTTCTGTTAGGTCATGACCTATGTATGTGCATCTTTCTTCTCCTTCCTCGATGGCGACAACTATTTTCTTGGTAGTTTCCTTGCTATCATAGGCTTCTCCTGCTTGTGCCTCACGTTTAGGCATTCTTATCATGACCCTCCTATCGTCTATCTCATATTTCTTAAAGTTTTCAGGGACCTCAAACAAAGATTCTTCTGCCTCCAGCGTGACTTCCTTCTTCTTTCTTTTCTTTCCTCCGCTTTTAGAAGCTACTTGTGTGGCTAACCTCACCTCATTTGTAAGCTCTCCGTGCCTCTGGGGTTGAAATTCTACTTCATAGAAGTATTCTTCATCTGATGCAAAGGGTGGGTCCATAATGATTGACTCTAGATCAGAGTCACTTGCATCCTCAAATGCATTAGGGATAGGTTCACATTCTTCTAGAACTGCCTCTCCCATGATTGGCTCTATGGAGAAAACTGAAATGTCATAGCCATCCTCATCACAGTGGGGTGTCCATTGTTCCTCATTGATGGCTACATCCATGGTTGCTAGAATTTCTGCCCAGCCGTGGGGTTCGAATTCTTCCTCAGGAAATACTACAGGTGCATAGGCTGGGTCTTGAATGGGTCTATGTGTTTCGTTTGCACCTATATCTCTGGCCTTTTCTCTTTTCTCCTCTTCTACTGCTACTTTGCACATCCATAAGTGGGTGTCTTCATGCATCCATCAGGATCCTGATCCTATGGAATGCACAGATTCCGTATCATCTTTGGCTCTATGGATGGGATTCCATTGAATAGGTGGTACGTCTCTATGAGAGTAATCCTTAAGATTGACTTTGGTTGTGACACCTAGATGTTGCAAATACAAGGAATTGGTTCCCCAATCCTGTACCACTTGCAACTGCCGCAGAAAAGGTCTTCCCAAAATCATTTCATAGGCATGATTTTTGCTGAAGTCACATATAGCAAATGTATGTTCAAACTCGACACCACAAGTGGTGAGAGTTATTCCTTCTAGCAATCCCAAGGGTCTCTCTATGTGACCATCAGCCATTTGCAATTTCATCCTTGTGGGCCTGAGTGCGGGCTTGCCCCAACGTTTCCATAGGGATGTGGTGGCAATTGCAACTCCTGCACCTGAGTCCAAAATTGCCTTGGTGGTGTGCCCCTGGTAGGAGATGGGAAGATAGGTGTTCCCTTCTTCACCTTCGCACATGTCTCCTATCTTATCCAAGGGTATCTCTGGCACTGTCCTATGTGATCCTTCCTGAGAATGAGGTTTTGCTACTTCGGGCACTTGATTTGCTACATGTTTCCACACTTCTGGTCTAACCTTGAGCAGCTCTTCCAAAGTGAGATTGCACTGCACTTTGGTGTTCTTCACTACCTCTGTGTTCCTAGGTATGACTGAATCTTCGTTTCTTACCATGACTGTGGGGGTTCTCATACAAGTAGACTTGGCTTCCCATGGGCCCGTGAAGTGGGGTAATTCCTGTAGAGAGTTAGACTCGAAGTCTAATCTTTCTTGAGATTGGGTGCTCTCTTGCTCCCCATAAATGGATGGGATGTCTTGTGGGAATTGGTCATGTGCATCATCCACAAGTTCAATGGGAGGAGGGACTTCACTTTGCTTAGCCCATTTGTCTTCTTGAATCTCGCGTAGGAATTCTGGTGTGAACCGATTCATAGAAGATGATGTGTCTGGCTCCGTAGAGTTAGGCACATAGGCTTCAGGCACATAGGCTTTCTGGGTAGGAAGACCTGCTCTTTCACTAGCCTTGTCATGGTGTTGAGGGGCGAGTTCCTTTTGTGTTTGTGCTATTAGATTCTCCATTCTTTCTAGAGAAGGGGGGTTGTCGGGTTTAGTGGAATTGGGCACATAAGATTTTGATGGGGGATGGGTCATGTTTTTGTTTGCTTTACCTCTCTCTTGATTTTTTTCTTCCTTGGCAGATCTTGCAATTATGCCCTCTAACTTCTCTAGAAGTCCATCCAAGTGTAATTGCGTCTTGGCTGAGCCCGAGTAATTGAAAAGGCGACTGGCTTCAAACATAGTCTGAGCCAATGCGACCATTTTCGCACAAAGCTTGGTTCTTTCTATCTCTAGGTCAGCTCTAGGGTAGCACTTGTCATGATCCGTTACATTTGGCCCTTCTTGGATTCTGGCCTCATATGCTTTAAGCATCATGTCTATGTCTTCAGGAGTGGGATTGGCTAATACTGACCCTACTCGGGGTGGTGGATGGAATACGTGGGGTGTATTAGAGGGTGGGGGGATGGAGGGTGATGGGGAGGGTAGCGGTGGGAATGTGTGAGAGTGCGGTTGAGATTTTTGCTTTCTTCAAGTTTTGCTTTGGTTTCTCTCAAGCTTTCTTCAAGTTCGCTCATCTTTTTTGCCCATTGCCTTTTCATTCTTTCACGACTACCCTTCCATGCTCTAGTTCTCTTTTTGGTTATGCTCTCTGTTTCACTCACCTCGGGGCTCTTTTCCTGACCAACACCTTGGTTTTGTTGTAGTGCCTGGGCTCTTGTGACCACCTGCACCGGTGCAGTGGAAGTCACACTCCCTGTGGAGTCTACAACTAACCCAACAACATTGATAGGAGTGATTTTAGGCATGTTATTAGGGTTCTTTGGGCAATCTCGTAAGAGATGCTCTTTCCCGCAGTCTTGACAGAACCCCTGAATGGTTACTGGTTGAGGTTGTGTAGGGGCAGGCAGCGGACAATCACGTATAAGGTGATCTCCCTGACATCTGAAGCATGGTCCTCTAGGAAATGGGGGTCGTACCTGCCTAGGTTGAGATCTAGAGTTGGGGTTTGTGTACATGACATTAGCATACTCAGGTTCCCCACTATTTTCACTTGGGTCCTCATAATAGTATGACTCGTTATGCTCGGGTGACTGCATGTAATAAGCCTGTGGGCTATCAATATGTGTGGAGTCAAAACTATGGTCACTTGCATCACTGTCTGATAGCAATGGGGTGACTGGGACTATGGCTCTATTCGGATTTTCTTCAGCAGACGCATATTTCACTGGGATTGCATTGGTGGGAGCAGGGGGTTGCTGTACTAGGACTGGTGAGGTCTCTGCTGCCCTTGATACGGTGGCTGATAGGTTTGCTGTGGTCTGTTGTATTGTTGTGGTGGGTACTGATTCTGGTATCTACCCTGTTGTGGATATGGCTGAGGGTAATTTTGCCTAACAGTTTGTTTGTTATATGGGCAGTCTTGTGCAGTGTGGTTTGTGTACCTGCGCTCTATGGTGCAGTACTGGCTAGTAGGATTCGCCTGGGGTTGGGCCATAATGGGACATACATTTGCCATATGGTCACCGCCACAAGTGTAACACCGCTTAACTGGGGCAAATCTCGGAATTTGTTTGCTAGAGACACCTAGTTTTTGAGCTACCTTCTCTGCAAGTTCCTCAATGGATGTGGATTGACCAGATGTGAGGCTACTAGAGCTATCAGAATCCTTATAGATTTTTGATAGTTACAATTCCTCACCTAGATTGTCCTCAATGTCTATGCACATGCGCACACATTCTTCTATCGTTCTGGGGTCCTTCAGGTACACATATGACCTGAGCTTAGTGCTCAACAATCCATCTAGGAACAAGGCCACTTGTTTGGCTGGTGTGGGTAACTCCGGCATCGGGCATCTCTCCAGGTACTGCCTAAATCTTCTTCCAGCTAGTCTGACCGTCTCTTGAGGTGTTTGTTTGAAGCTATGAATTAGTGAGGAAGTGTTATGCCTGATTCCACTCTTAGAAAACTCAACGATAAATGCCTCTAAGAGCTGATCTATGTTTCTGAAATGCCTCTCGTTTAGTGGTTGAAACCACGTAAGGGCAGTGTTCCTAAGGGTTAGACCGAAAGCATTATATTGTGTGAATAGGTCCTCTACCTGTTCAGCTTTCAATACTTGCCGAAATTCTGCCACATGGTCATAAGGGTCTCCCGTGCCATCGAAGTAATTCTTCATGGACTTCACCAGTTGAGTTGGTAGCAGGGTCCTAGTGTGTTCTCTCGGCCTTGGCAAAGGAAAATCGTCAGTATTCCTTTGATTCCATGGGGTTCTATGTCTCTCAGGGTCCACTCTATTCCTTTCTGTTCCCGTTCTTTCTCTTCCCAGGGAGTTGGCAAAACTTACCTCAGGTTTGTCTCTACTTCTATCTCTTTGAGCTCCATGAGCTTGGGAGGTCCCAGCTCCTTGGTGACCAAAGGACACATTAGACCTTGGTTGGGGAAAAACAAATTCACCCTTCCATGTGTAGGCATGTCTGCCATGTTCAGTGACTATGAAGATTCTCTCTGATGCATTGTCTAAGTAGGTTACTTGGCCTGGGCTATCAGGATCTTTAAACTCATAAATTGTGAGGTCACTCACTTCCTGAGGTTGAGCAGATTTATATCTCCAAAAAACCTCATCGGTTTCTCGGTTTAAAAGCAGATCTATGCTTTTATTATCCTGTGGAATCCACTCTAGAATCATGATTCTGGTCAAGACAGATTTACCACGAGGGGTTCTTGGCTCTCTCTCTAAGTTCCCTTGCTCTATATCACCCATGTCGGTCTCTGCAATCACATTTCCAAACTCGTCTGTTCTATCAGGAAGAGTGGTGACTACATAAATAGTCCCCTCTTTATCTAGGTATGCTCCATTCTCAAACTTGACTACCGGGTGGTCTAATCCATGGGGTTGATCGGTGTTCTTAATCTGGACCACCGATCTTCTCAGGCCATCTTCATAGATGCGAGCACCTAGACAATTCGTCCTGATGTATTCTAGTTGAGTCTTGTATGGTCCTTCTGGCTTTTCTAGATAAGCCAACCCTGAACTACCTACTGGTCTCTCCATGTGATAGGACATCTCAGAATCACTTGTTTCTGATCTGGGAGTGTATGGGTAATCACTCAACTGTTGGGCCCAAGACCTGGCAGTGTGATTGACACTAGCTTTAGAAGATCTGAGGCTTTGTCTGTCTCGGCCTAAGTGTCTGCCTGATCTAAGGTTCATATGCCTGATTTATCTACCCCCTTGGACCCAAGCACACTCTCGTTGCAGGTTAATTTGCACCAATCACTTTGTTCTTTTGAGTTGAATATTATGTTTATGGTCTTGTCTGAAATCGCGTCGTCCGGAGTACTTAAGTGAATTTCCGCACTTGATAAGTGATCGATTCCAGTTTACCTTTTGTCCCTTAGGGTTTTCGCACTTAAGTCCTATTTACTTCTTGCACTTGGTTAATTAATACTCTTGGACTTGATTCGTGCCTAACGTTGCCCTAATTAATTACCACACCTAAGTCGTACTTAGCCTAGGCTAGGAATTGACCAAGGAGGGTTGAGAGATCTTCCAACCTCAATTAGCTGGTTGACCAGACTGCTACACAAGCCCAGGAAGCTTGCTCCCAAGCTTGGTACTCACCCGTGCTAGCTTGCTTTGGATTGCCTTGGGTGCACACAATGTTCCTGCAAAAGTTCACCAGTCAGTATAGCTCTATTACCACAAGTATTTGAAAAACACACATCAATAATTTTAGTCCCCCTGGAGTAACTCACTGTACCCCCTAAATCTGAGGACCACTTAGTTCCACCTAAAGGTCAACTTAAAAATGCATGTTCTAAAACTCCGCGTATGATTCTTACAAAAACCAGTCGAGGTCCATGTAGCATTCTCAACGAGCTTTCCAACGAGACCAAAATCTCATCAATCGGAGTTCGTATGGTCAGGTTATGACCATTCAGGCACTAAAGGGTCAAAATAGGCTCTCGGGGTTCAGGAGATCCCTCTCTGGTTTCTAGGCCTTTTGCCCACTTCCAAGGTTCTAAAGTTATACCAAGGTGCCTAAAATTAAGCTCAACTACCCTTCCAATCACTCAAAAATAACCCTAAATTTTCATGCGTTAAAGGCCGTGTATCGCGATAGGTCGGGTCGAGGTGTCGCGATAGGTCGAAGTGTCGCGATCGGTGGGAAGTGTCGCGATAGGTGGGAAGTGTCGCGATAGCTCGTGAGGTGTCGCGATAGCTCGAAGTGTCGCGATAGGTCGTGAGGTGTCGCGATAGCTCGTGAGGTGTCGCGATAGGTCGAAGTGTCGCGATAGGTCGTGAGGTGTCGCGATAGGTCGTGAGGTGTCGCGATAGCTCGTGAGGTGTCGCGATAGGTCGAAGTGTCGCGATAGGTCGTGAGGTGTCGCGATAGGTCGTGAGGTGTCACGATAGGTCGTAAGGTGTCGCGATAGGTCGTGAGGTGTCGCGATAGGTCGAAGTGTCGCGATAGGTCGCGAGGTGTCGCGATAGGTCGTGAGGTGTCGCGATAGGTCGTGAGGTGTCGCGATAGGTCGTGAGGTGTCGCGATACCTCGAGGTGTCGCGATACCTCGAGGTGTCGCGATAGCTCGGGATATGGTGAATTTTTCTGTTCTGTCTAGTGATCCTGGGAGCTCTAGGCCTGCGCAGTGTCGTGGTGCACTCAGAATCGTGATTGGGTGAAGTTTTCGGAGTGTCGCGATAGCTCGAGCTCAATGCCTCGGGGACTGTGCAGACAGATTCCGTACCTGCTGAGCTTGTTGGAGATGATGATGGAGCTGCCACCTGCAAGAAACATGCAAAAAAACACACAAAACAAGAACACACACGCTAGCTCTCTCTCAACTCGCACACAACAAATGAGGGGAATGACAAGGAAGAGGGAATATGTAGTGGAGAAGGAGGTGGAGGTGGAGATGGAGAAGGAGGTGAAGATGGAGATGGAGATGGAGAATAATCAGAAATTTACCTACTACTTACCATTCCAACGCGTCCTCTCTACGTCTTACCATCACACGCTCGTCCTCAAAGCTCGAATCCCCGGCAACGGCGCCAAAATTTGGTGTAGCTCAGTGATGAGTAGCACCTCCTTTAATGTCAATCCGGGAAGACGTGAGGATGGTATGAAGACCACGAGCAAGTGGAAGCACAAGTGCGTGAGTGAGAAGCACACAAGCATGCACACACATACACGCACACGCACGCATACGGTAAGAACAAAGAGAGTAAGACAATGGAATCACTTATATTGCAACCAAGTTCTCATACAAGCTCAAAACTATCAGAAGCCCCCCAAAAATGAGCTCTCTAGCTCTATTTATAGTTTTTGACTAGCTTTGGCCCTGTCCAGACCTAGTGTCCGGCCTAGTTAAAAATTAGGTTCTAGGGCTTATTTGAGGGCTCAAACGAGATCTAAAAAATATGAAAATTGGTAGGCAACTACTTCTAAGGCTCCTCAAGCTCGAGGACTCCTCGACTTGTACAAAATGGAGCTACAAAAAGGTGAAAATGGTATTTACAGGGGTTTTTAGTGATGAGAATCACTTTTAAATGGTGTAAGGGTTTTGAAAAAATAAAGGGTTGCCTTAGTGCTAGATCTGCTTGTATGCTCGTACTTGCATCTTCTCGTATACTGCCAACATCCTCGGATGATTTGGGAAAGCCACTTAGCCTCGGAAAGACTGCGTCGGTATAAGCGTCGCTAATTTACTAGAATTACCGATGCTTATATCAATGCTTATATCAATGCTTATACCGACGGTGTCTTTTTAACTGGGCCCGAAACCAAAATTCATCATTCTGAGCGTTTTGAATCTACATCTTCTACTATTGAGTTTGCGCGCGCGAATAGCAGATCTCTGTTTGTCACTCTTTCTCTCTCTCTCTCTCTCTCCCTCCCTCCCTCTCTCTCACTCTCTCTCTCTCTCCCTCCCTCTCTCTTTCTCTAAGCAGACCTCTATCTTTATAGATCTAAAGTTTTGGTAAGTAGATCGCACATATTGTAGCACTCTTTTTTCTTTCTCTATGTTTTTTCTTTTCTAATATGTTCTCTGTTTAGTTTTGCAAGAGATTTTGGGATCAAATCTTTGGAAATTCGACAAAGGAGAACTTCAAGTGGATTTTGACGACCTTATTTTGACGACCTTGATTCAAACAATTCTCTCTCTCTCTCTCTCTCTCCCTCTCCCTCCCTCTCTCTCTCTAAGCACACCTCTATTTTTATAGATCTAAAGTTTTGGTAAGTAGATCGCACATATTGTAGCACTCTTTTTTCTTTCTTTATGTTTTTGCTTTTCTAATATCTTCTCTTTTTAGTTTTGCAAGAGATTTTTGGGATCAAATATTTGGAAATTCGACGAAGAAGAACTTCAAGTGGATTTTGACAACCTTGATTCAAACAATTACATCCATGTAAGTGACTATTTTGTTTTCGATTGACATAGAGAGAGAGAGATACATATACATACAGACTCACATATGTATAAACACACACCTATATATGCATACACACATGCATATGAATACAAACATGCATATGCATATACACATGCATATGCATACACATACACATGCATATGTGTACACACATGCATATGCATATGCATATGCATATGCATATGCATATGCATATGCATATGCATATGCATACACACATACACAATGCATACATATACACACATGCATATGCATACACATACACATGCATATGCATACACACATGCATATGCATACACATACACACATACACAATGCATACACATACACACATGCATATGCATACACATACACATGCATATGCATACACAAATGCATATGCAAACACAAATGCATATGCATACAAACATGCAAATGCATACACATAGACACAATACATATGCATACACACATGCATACAAACATGCATATGCATACACACATACACAATGCATATGCATACACACATGCATATGCATACACACATACACAATGCATATGCATACACAAATGCATATGCATACACAAATGCATATGCATACACACATGCATACACACATGCATACACACATACAATGCATACACACATATACAAGCATGCATATGCATACACACATACACAATGCATATGCATACACACATGCATATGCATACACATACATGCATATGCATACATGCATGTATATGTATACAAGCATGCATATGCATACACATACATGCATATGCATACACACATACACAATGCATATGCATACACATACAATGCATGTATACAAGCATGCATATGCATGTATACAAGCATGCACAATGCATGTATACAAGCATGCACAATGCATGTATACAAGCATGCATATGCATACATGAATGCATATGCATACAAGCATGCATATGCATACACATACATGCATATGCATACATGCATGCATATGTATACAAGCATGCATATGCATACAAACATGCAAATGCATACACACAGACACAATACATATGGATACTCACATGCATACAAACATGCATATGCATACACACATACACAATGCATATGCATACACACATGCATATGCATACACACATACACAATGCATATGCATACACACAGATACATGCATATGCATACACAAATGCATATGCATACACATGCATACACACATACAATGCATACACACATATACAAGCATATGCATACAAGCATGCATATGCATACAAGCATGCATATGCATACAAGCATGCATATGCATACACACATACACAATACATATGCATAGACACATGCATATGCATACACACATCCATATGCATACACACATGCATATGCATACACATACATGCATATGCATATATGCATGCATATGTATACAAGCATGCATATGCATACACATACATGCATATGCATACACACATACACAATGCATATGCATACACATACAATGCATGTATGCAAGCATGCATATGCATGTATACAAGCATGTATACAAGCATACACAATGCATGTATACAAGCATGCATATGCATACATGAATGCATATGCATAGAAGCATGCATATACATACAAGCATGCATATACATACAAGCATGCATATGCATACACATACATGCATATAAATACATGCATGCATTGTATACAAGCATGCATATGCATACAAGCATGCATATGCATACACAGACATGCAGATGCATACATGAATGCATATGTATACAAGCATGCACAATGCATGTATACAAGCATGCATATGCATACAAGCATGCATATGCATACACATACATGCATATGTAGACATGAATGCATATGTATACAAGCATGCACAATGCATGTATACAAGCATGCATATGCATACATGAACGCATATGCATACAAGCATCCATATGCATACAAGCATCCATATGCATACAAGCATCCACATGCATACACATACATGCATATGCATACATGCATGCATATGCATACATGCATGCATATGCATACATGCATGCATATGCATACATGCATGCATATGCATACATGCATGCATATGCATACATGCATGCATATGCATACATGCATGCATATGTATACAAGCATGCATATGCATACAAGCATGCATATGCATACAAGCATGCATATGCATACAGGCATGCATATGCATACACATACATGCATATGCATACATGAATGCATATGTATACAAGCATGCATATGCATACATGAATGCATATGTATACAAGCATGCATATGCATACATGAATGCATATGCATACAAGCATGCATATGCATACATGAATGCATATGCATACAAGCATGCATATACATACACATACATGCATATGCATACAAGAATGCATATGTATACAAGCATGCACAATGCATGTATACAAGCATGCATATGCATACATGAATGCATATGCATACAAGCATGCATATGTGTTGGAACTAAAGGACTCACTAGGCAAGGAAGCTTAAGAAGGGAGTTAGAGAGAAGAGAAAGTACAAGCAGACAGAGTAGTCAACGACGATCTGGCAAGTAGGCCAACATTTTTTCAGGACACTAATGCATATAAAAGAGGTGGACACACAAGGAGAAGAAGCAAGTAGGGAGCTCCAAGAAGTGTATGTCAAATCTTCAGAAGAATCCCCTACAAAAACAGTGATTTTCATCACTAAAAACCATTGTAAATACCATTTCACATTTTTTTAGCTCCATTTTGTGCAAGCCAAGGAGTCCTTGAGCTTGAGGAGCTTTAGAAGTATCTACCTGTCAGTTTTCACATTTTTTAGACTTCGTTTGAACCTCCAAATAGGGTAGAGAACCTAATTTTTAACTAGGCTGGACACTAGGTCTGGACAAGGCCAAAACCTAGTAAAAAACTATAAATAGAGCTAGAGAGCTCATTTTTGAGGTTAGCTTGTGAGTGATTTGAACTTGTAAGAGCTTTTTGTAAGTAATCTAAGAACTCCATTGCTTCTCACTCTTTGTCTTACTGTGTGTGCACGTGTGTGTGTATGTGTGTGCATGTTGGTGTGCTTCTCACTCACGCACTTGTGCCTTCACTTGCTCGAGGTCTTCATACCATCCTCACGTCTTCCCGGATTGACATTAAAGGAGGTGCTACTCATCACTGAGCTACACCAAATTTTGGTGCCGTTGCCGGGGATCGAGTTTTGAGGACGAGCGTGTGATGGTAAGACGTAGATTTGAGACGTTGGCGTTGTAGGTAATCTCTTTACTTTTCTTATTTTTCTCTTTCTTACCTCACCATCATCATCATCACCATCTCCCACCTCCATCTCCATCATCGCGACAATTTTCAGTTTTTGATTATATCACCTTCTCCACTTCATTTCCCTCATTCCACTTGTGAGAGAGAGCGAGAGAGAGATATTGTGTGCGTTGTTTTTGCATGTTTCTTGAGCTTTCTTGCAGGTACTGGCACTATCATCATCTCCAGCACTCCGCGCAGGTACGAAACGTCACGAAACTGTCTTTGTGTCGCAGACCTATCGACAGAAAAATCGCCCATTTGGTAAAACAAAGTGCACCACCATAATCCACATGATGAGCACATTCTAAATCACTAAAAACAGTTGAAAAATTCTGTGTTTCTCTATCAATCGCGACCGACACTGTCGATCGCGATCGATAGCCACGATCGACAGCCACGATCGACAGCCACGATCGACAGACCCTGTCAATCGTGATCGACAGCCACGACCGACACCTCAGTCAGTCGCGATTGACACCGTCGAGCGCGACCGACTGAATTTCAATGATTGATTGACTTTTTCGCATAGTCACGTGTCCATCGCGACGCACACATCCCCGATTGACTAAAATCACGGCGAAAATCCCAGAAAAAGTGTCGATCGCGATTGACACCATCGATCGCGATTGACAGGACTCACGACCAACTCTGTCGATCGCGATTGACTCTGTCGATCGCGATTGACGTGTCAATCACGACCGACAGGCCTGACGGACACCTCTGTCAATCGCAATTGACAGACCTGTCGATCGCGATTGACAGGCTTTTTGGCCAAAAAATTAGGGTTAACATTTCCAAGTCCTTGGGGGAATTTTGGGCATAATTAGAGAGTCATTAGTGATTTGTGAGGTCCCTACACATGTGTTTTTGAAAAAAATCCTGTGATTTGTTAGCCTGTTTGAACCCTGTTTTAGCACCAGAACCCTGAACTGGCATAACTTTCTCATACGAAATCCAATTGCTGTGATTCTTGTCTTGTTGGAAAGCTCGTGGGGAGTACAACCAAAACTTCCACAGGTTACGGTTAAATTAAGATTAGGATTATTAGATAGGGTATTTTGAAGTTGACCATACCCCGGGGTAGGAAAACTAAAGGATCCTTGAGATTGTTTTCCATAAAGGCAAAAGGCAAGTTGGTCTGTGAATTGCATGCATGAAAGTGATCTATCTGTCCTTTGAATTTAAGTTTTGAGTTAATCTTGGGACTGATACAGTCTATTGAGAGCAATTGAGAGCATCCAAAGCAAGGGCTTTGTGCAAGCTTGAGAATCGGGTTCTCGAGCACTAAAGAACAAGGGATCAGCAAGAAAGGTCGGAATATTCTCAACTCCCTCTGTCAATTCCTAGCTTAGGCTAAGAACGACTAGTGATAGGAGTAGGCCAGGGCGGCTATAGGCATTTATCAAGTTGAAGACTACCCAAATACTCAAGTTCAAGCTAACAACATAATATTTGTACGGTCGAGAACTTTAAAGGAAAAGAACTTAACGTAGGACGATCAACTTACGTGCGGAAAATTAAATCAAATATATACCTGACGTGTGATATCAGACAAGAGTATAAACACGATAATCAACATAAGAAGGAATCAAGTAAGTGGTACAAAGGAACTCAGCAACGAGGTTGTACTTGGGCAAATTTGGGCTATTCAATTAGGCTTATGAACCTTAGATCAGGACGACATCTAATAAGGGATAGACAAAGCCTTAGGTCTTCAGAGGCTAGTGTCAATCATACTGCTAGGTCTTGGGCCCAGCAGTTGAGTCACCACTCGCATTACTCTAGCTCTGAGACTAGCGAATCAGTGATGTCTCAAGGGATGGACAGACCTACTGGAAGTTCAGGAGTACCATATCTGTATAGGGTGGAAGGCCCCTACAAGACGCAGTTGGAATACATTAGGACTAACCGATTAGGTGCTAGCATCTATGAGGATGGCCTAGGAAGGTTCGTGATCCAGATTAAAAACCCTGACCAATCCATAGGACTAGAGCACCCAGCTGTCAAGTTTGAAAACGGAGCATACCTAGACAAGGAAGGGACAATATATGTAGTCACCAGTCACCCAGAGAGGACAGATGAATTTGGGAATGTGATCTCAGAAGCAGATTTAGGTGACCTGGAGCAAGGGAACATGGGTGTAGAACCTAGAACCCCCCGAGGCAAATTTGTTCTTACTAGAATCCTCAATCCCGAGTGGGTTCCACAGGACAACAAGAGCATAGATCTGCTTCTGAACCGAGAGACTGATGAAGCCTTTTGGAGGTATAAATCTGATCGGCCAAATGATATAGGAACCATCATGATCTATGAGTTTAAAGATCCAGATAGCCCAGGCAGAGTGACCTACTTAGATCACGCTTCAGAGAGGATCTTTGTGGTTACAGAACATGACAGGCATGCTTACACTTGGAAGGGTGAATTCGTTTTTCCCCAACCAAGATCGAACGTGTCCTATGGTCACCCTGGAGCTGGAACATCCCAAGCTCAAGGAACTCAAAGAGACAGAAGTAGAGATAGGCCAGAAGTAAGCTTTGCCAACCTAGGGGGCAGAGAAAGAACGAGGACGGAAACAAATAAAGTAGAACCTGAGGTACTTAGAGCTCCCAGGAATCAAAGAAATGCGGATGAGTTCTCTCTACCACGACATAGAGAACACACAAGGACCCTGAGACCGACTCAGCTAGTTAAGTCCATGAAGAACTACTTCGATGGCACTGGTGATCCATATGATCATGTGGCTGAGTTCAGGCAAGTCTTGAGAGCTGAACAAGTGGAGGATCTATTCACGCAGTACAATGCCTTTGGTCTAACCCTTAGGAACACATCCCTTACGTGGTTTCAACCACTGAATGAGAGACAGTTCAGGTGTATAGACCAACTCCTAGAGGCTTTCATTATTGAATTCTCTAAGAGTGGCATAAGACATAATACCTCCTCATTGATTCACAGCTTCAAGCAAACCCCTCAAGAGACTGTGAGACTTGTAGGAAGAAGATTTAGGCAATACCTTGAAAGATGCCCTGTTTTGGAGCTACCCACACCAGCTAAGCAAGTGGCTTTATTCTTGGATGGATTGCTGAGTACAAAATTGAGATCTTATGTGTACTTGAAGGACCCTAGGACCATAGAAGAGTGTGTACGCATGTGCATTGACATCGAGGATAACCTAGGGGAGGAGTTAGAGCTTTCCAAGATATACAAAGATTCAGATAGTGCCTCTAGCCTCTCTTCCACGCAATCCACATCAATTGAGGAACTCGCTGAGAAAGTGGCACAAAAACTAGGTGTCTCTAGCAAACAAATCCCAAGGTTTGCCCCAGTAAAGAGATGCTATACTTGCGGAGGTGACCATATGGCGAATGTCTGTCCCATTATGGCTCAAACCCAAGTAAGTCCTAGTAGCCAGTACTGCACCATAGAACGAAGATACACAAATCACACAGCACAAGACTGCCCATACAATAAGCAAGCCGTTAGGCAAACCTACCCTCAACAAGGCAGATATCAGAGTCAATACCCACCACAACAGTATACTAAGCCTCAGCAAAATTACCAACCGTAATATCAGGCCCAACTGAGACCCCAGCCAGTGCTAGCACAACAACCGCCTGCTCCTACCAATGTGATCCCAGTAAAATATGCAGCTGCAGAAGAGAACCTGAATAGAGCTATAGTCCCTGTAACACCATTGCTTTCTGAGAGTGACCCCAGTGACCATAGTTTCGATTCTACACATGTTGATAGCCCCCAGGCCTACTACATGCAGTCTCCTGAACATGGTGAGTCCTACTATAGCGAAGAGCCAAATGAACCTAGTGGGGAGTCAGATTACACAAACGTCATGTATGCAAACCCCAACTCTAGACCCCAACCTAGACAGGTAAGACCCCCATTCCCTAGAGGACCATGCTACAGATGTCAGGGAGATCATCTCATTCGTGATTGTCCCTTACCTCCACCTACACAATCCCAGTCAGTGACGATCCAGGGCTTTTGCCAAGATTGTGGAAAGGAGCATCTCTTACGAGACTGCCCAAAGAATCCTAATAATATGCCGAAAATCACTCCTATCAATGTTGTTGGGCTAGTTGTAGACTCCACAGGAAGTGTGATGTCCACCGCACCAGTACAGGTAGTGACTAGAGCTCAGGCATTGCAGCAAAACCAAGGGGTAGGCTAGGAAAAGATCCCAGATGTTAGTGAAACAGAGAGCATGACAAAGAAAAGGACTAGAGCTTGGAGAGATAGTCGTCAAAGAATGAAAAGACAATGGGCAAAAAAGATGAGTAAACTCGAGGAAAGCCTCAGAGAAACGAGAGCCAGGATAACCGAACTCACATCTCAAGCTCCCTCTCACACTACCCCTCCTCCACCATTCCCATCTCCATCCGACCCGCCACCTTCCAACCCGCCTCACCTAATCCCACCACCCCCTAGAGTAGGATCAGTCCTAGCAGATCCCACTCCCGAGGACCTTAATATGATGCTTAAAGCATATCAAGCCAGAATCCAAGAAGGGCCAAATGTAACTGATCATGAAACGTGTTACCCTAGAGCAGAACTAGAGCTAGAACGAACCAAAATTTGTGCTAAGATGGTGGAATTGGCTCATACCATGTTTGAAGCGAGTCGCCTATTTAACATCTCTAGTTCAGCGAAGACACAGTTGCACTTTGATGGACTGTTAGAAAGAATAGAGAAGCTAATTGCACAATCAGAAAAGGAACCCGCCCCTCAAAATAAGGGCAAGGCAAGTGAAAGAGTAAGTCTTCCTGCCTAGGAAGCCTATGTGCCTGAATCCTATGTGCCTAACTCTACGTAGCCAGACACATCATCTTCTATGAATCGGTTCACACCAGAATTCCTACGAGAGATTCTGGAAGACAAATGGGCTAAGGAAAGTGAAGTCCCTCCTCCCATTGAACTTGTGGATGATGCACATGACCAATTCCCACAAGACATCCCATCCATTTATGAGGAGCAGGAGAGCACCCACTCTCACGAAAGATTAGACTTTGAGTCTAACTCTCTACAAGAATTACCCCACTTCACAGGCCCATGGGAAGCTAAGTCTACTTGTATGCGAGCACCCACAGTCATGGTAAGAAACGAGGACTCAGTCATACCTAGGAACACAGAGGTAGTGAAAAACACTAAAGTACAATGCAACCTCACTTTACAAGAGCTACTCAAAGTAAGGCCAGAGCTATGGAAACATATAGCCAAACAAGTACCAGAGATAGCAAAACCCGGTTCCTAGGTAGGATCCCAGAGAACAGTGCCAGAAATACCCTTGGATAAGATAGGAGACATGAGTGAGGGCGAAGAGGGAAACACATATCTTCCTATCACCCACCAAGGATACACCACCAAGGCCATTTTAGACTCTGGCGCAGGAGTTGCAATTGCTACCACTTCCCTATGGAAGCGTTGGGGCAAGCCAGCACTCAGACCCACGAGGATGAAATTGCAAATGGCCGATGGTCACATAGAGAGACCCTTAGGGTTGTTAGAAGGAATCACTCTCACCACATGTGGTGTAGAGTTCGAGCACACGTTTGCTATCTGTAATTTTAGCAAGAACCATGCCTATGAAATGATTTTGGGACGACCTTTCATGCGACAGTTGCAAGTGGTACAGGACTGGGGAACCAATTCCTTGTACCTGCAACACTTGGGTGTTATGACCAAAGTGAATCTCAAAGATTACTCTCATAGAGATGTCCCTCCTATCCAATGGAATCCCATCCATAGAGTCAAAGATGATACGGAATCGGTGCATTCCATAGGATCAGGATCCTCATGGATGCATGAAGACACCCACTTATGGATGTGCAAAGTGGCAGTAGAAGAGGAGAAGAGAGAAAAAGCCAGAGAGGTAGGTGCAAGAGAAACACATAGATCAATTCAAGACCCAGCCTATGCCCCTGTAGTGTTTCCCGATGAAGAGTTCGAACCTCATGGTTGGGCAGAAATCCTAGCAACAATGGATGTAGCCATCAATGAAGAACAATGTACACCTCACTGTGATGAAGATGGCTATGACATTTCAGTCTTCTCCATAGAGCCAATCATGGGAGAGGCAGTGTTAGAAGAGTGTGAACCTAGCCCTGATGCATTTGAGGATGCAAGTGACTCCGATCTAGAGTCAATCATCATGGACCCACCTTTTGCATCAGATGAAGAATACTTCTATGAAGTAGGATTTCAACCCCAGAGGTATGGAGAGCTTACAAATGATGTAAGGCTAGCCACACATGTGACCCCGAAGGAAGAAGGAAAGAAAAGAAAGAAGAGAGAAGTCACACCAGAAGAGGAAGAATCTTTGTTTGAGGTCCCGAAAAATTTTAAGAAGTATGAGATGGATGACAGGAGAGTCATGATCAGAATGCCTAAACGAGAGGCGTAATCAGGGGAGGCCTATGATAACAAACAAACCACCAAGAAAATAGTAGTAGCCCTAGAAGAAGGAGAGGAGAGATGCACGTACATAGGCCATGACCTAACAACGGAAGAAGAGCATGCGTTGATATTCTTGCTAAGAGAATACAGAGATGTATTTGCTTGGAGTTACAAGGATTTGAAAGGCGTGGACCCTGACATATGCTCACATACGATACCCATGACCTCAGATGCCAAACCTTCTAAGCAAAAGCCTTACACATATAATGATAATTACGCTGCCAAGATCAAAGAGGAGATATATAGACTGGTTGAAGCTGGATTCATCTATGAAATTGAGCACACTGAGTGGGTATCCCCTATTGTAGTGGTGCCCAAGAAAAATGGAAAGGTGCGTGTATGCATTAACTTGAAGAAGGTCAATGCAGCCACAATTCGAGATAACTATCCGCTTCCTATCACAGAACATCTCTTAGAAAGAGTAGCAGGCAAGGAAGTGTACAGCTTCCTTGATGGATTTTCGGGTTACAATCAAGTAGCCATAGCTCCAGAAGATTAGCATAAGACGGCTTTTGCCACTGAGTGAGGCATTTTTGCCTTTAGAGTAATGCCATTTGGGCTTACCAATGCACCAGCTACCTTCCAGAGGCTGATGTGCCATGTATTTAAAGAGTTCCTGAGGAAGAACTTAGAAGTCTATGTTGATGATCTTTGTGCTCATTCCAACATTAGAAAAACCCATATTCCTGAACTCAGGCAAATCTTTTGACAAATGTAGAGAATATCAAGTCTGCCTGAACCCAGAAAAGTGCATTTTTATGGTCAGGCAAGGAAAAATTCTAGGACACATAGTGTCTAAGAACGGCATATCCACTGATGAAGAGAAAGTGAGAGCCATAACCGAGTTACCTAGGCCAAAGAATGTCAAGGAAGTACAAGCTTTCATGGGGCATTGTGGTTATTACCGACGATTTATACACATGTATGCCATCATAGCTAAGCCTCTGTATGGACTTTTGACTAACTTTGAGTGGAGTGATGAATGTGAGAATTCCTTCAATGAGCTTAACGACAACTATGTTCAGCACCAATCTTGACCACACCAGATTGGAATAAGCCTTTCCATGTTCATGTGGATGCATCCAATTATGCTATTGGGTGTGTACTCGCACAACCTACTGGTGAAGGTAATATGGATCTTCCAATTGCCTATGCCAGTAGACAGTTGAATGCAGCTGAACGAAATTACACCACTACTGAGAGAGAAGGCTTAGGCATGGTATATGCTGTTAAAAAGTTTAGACATTACTTGCTTGCAAATAAGTTTAAATTTTTTACTGATCATCAGGCATTGTTGTACTTGGTAAACAAACCTTGCAACACAGGTAGATTAGTAAGATGTTTTCTCTTACTAATGGAATACGACTTTGAGGTAGTGGTGAGGAAAGGAAGACACACTTGCGAGCAGACCATCTCTCTAGGCTCACATCTGGAGAAGCCCCACAAGGAGTGTCAGATGACCTCCCTGATGCTTACTTGTTTAACTTGGAAGTGGTACCGCAGTGGGCTAAGCCATTAGTGCCAGTATTGACATACGGGCCTAACCACCCAATAATAAACACACAGGATAGAGAGGTAGTAAAAGCCCAAAAGTATCACATCATGGCAGGTAGTATGTACAAGCACACAGATCAAGGGATCTTGGCTTGTTGTGTGGAAGAGGACGAGTACGCCAAGTGGTTGCAGTTAGCACATTTAGGTGCATTAGAGCAACACTACTCAAAACAACGAACCCTACAGACCCTGAGGAGACTAGGAGTGCATTGGCCTACTATGGAGGCTGATGTCCAAAAGTTGTGCAAGGAATGCCCAATCTGTTGCACTAACCCACCTGTGGAACATGCCACTCTTTATCAGGTGTCCATAGTGCCAGATTGGAGTGAACCACTAGTATCCTTCCTGAGGACGAAAACATTCCCTCCTGACATGACTCTGGCTAGGAAAAGGAGTTTAGAACAAGAAGCCCAGGAGTACTCACTCATTGGTGATAATCTATACAAACGTGGGAAAGATGGTTACCTGAGACTATGTGTCCATGAGAGTGAATATCTCAAGATCTTGGAAACTGCTCACCAAGGTGTAGCAGGAGGACACTTTGGACTAGATCGGGTGATCAAGGCAATACTATTTGCGGGCTTTTGGTGGCCGACCCTTCACATGGATGCACATACCTATGTGAAATGGTGTGATGTTTGTCAGAGAACTCAGTATCCTATACGCAAAGATGAGATGCCACTGAAACCCATGATGGGTGGACGAGCATTCTCTAAGTGGGGAATAGACTTTGTAGGTCCTATTAATCCCCCAGCCAAGGGTTCCCATGCTGAGTATATCATTGTTGCCACGGACTATCTAACCAAGTGGGTATATCATTGTTGCCACGACAAAGAATGATGCTCAAACAACTGCTAAGTTCCTATTTGAGAATGTGTTCACTAGATACGGGCTACCTATAGAGCTGGTAAGTGACAGGGGCACTCACTTCTTGAATGAAGTTATTGAAAATCTGCTCCAAGAATTCTTGGTAGTACATAAGAAGTCTGCCCCCTATCACCCTCAAGCTAATGGCGAGGCTGAGAGCACCAATAAGATCTTATGCAATGTATTGACGAAATTAGTGAACAATAAACGCTCTAATTGGGACAAACAGCTACACCATGTTGTTTGGGCATACCGAGTCGCCTACAAAACGGTACTCCAAGCCACCCCCTTTCAGATGGTATTTGGCCAAAATGCAGTGCTACCATTGGACTTCTTAATACCTACATTGAAAGTAGCACAAGAGCATGAATGGATGGGTCATGAACTCTCCTCTAGACTTTTTGACCTTGAACGATTAGGAGAAACAAGACTGAGAGCGGCTGCAGGAATATATGCAGCTAAGAAACGACAGAAGGCATACTTTGATGCCCACGTTAAGGATAAAGGTTTGAAGGCAGGTGACCTAGTACTAGTATATACTTTGAAACAACATGCAAGGAAACTAGAGAAGAGAGGCTATGGACCCATGATCATTAACAGAATCTCAACAAGTGGAGCAGTGCAACTAGCCACACTAGAAGGCGATATTCTCCCGAGCTATATAAGCGGGTGCAGAGTCAAGTTATATCAGGAACCTCTCACAGAGGAAATGCTAAGTCGACTCAATACTGCTAAGAAACGCAAAGAAGAAGAAAAGCGAATTCCAGAAGAAGCCCAAGCAGAAGCCTTAGAGCGCATACGGAGAATGAAATTAAGAAGACAAGGTAGAGAGCAACCTAGGCCAGATGCATATGCAGATCAAGGATATCATGTGGCTATGTGTGAAGTTTCAGGTGTTAGCTCTCATAGGATAATTGATCGACGTACTTTTATAACCTTAGAGATAGGACAAGGAAAGGGTGCAAGGACTGTAAGAGCATTGATTGACTCAGGTGCAGCCACTAGTGCTGTTAAATTGTCATACTGTCAAAAGTTGAAATTAACCGTCAATTCTATAGAAGCATATCTCATAGGATTGGGAGGTATGGAAACCCCTTGCATGGGCGAGGTGGAACTTCCCCTCTATATTCAAGACGAAGCAATGACAGTCAAAGTACTAGTGTGTCAAGATAAGGACCTCACTGAGCCTCTTGTCTTGGGTCAGGATTGGATCTATGATCATGCAGTCAACCTAAACCTAAGAAGTGAACTTCTTCAGGTATCGGTAAATCATAGTCGAATTACAGTTGAATTGGAAAATAAAGCACTCAAGGAATTAGGTAAGGCACGAACTCCTGGTCCTTCCAGGGGCGCACATGAAGTTGACAATGCCATTCTTGTCCAAAACTGTATGATGCAAAACGAGAATTGTCTCAACAACGGAGTCAAGGATAAGACGGCACTCCCTTCTTTCCCAAAGACTAGAGGGATGCAGCAACCAAAGGTAGATCAAGTACAGAGGAAGCAGAGCACTACCTATACTGGAGGCCAAAAAAAGGAGCAAAGCAGATTGTTTCAGCCGTTGAAACAAGTATGGATGCAGAAAGTCGAACACCCTGTTGCAACCAGGCCAACCCCACGGACAAAACCTCTTATTAGTAGTCAGCAACACGACACTAATAAGAAGTCTTTCATAGATTCTTCTGCGAAAGTGAAGTCTATTTGGGTACCCAAGAAGTCGATGAAGGCCAGCCCACAATCACGACAAATCTGGGTGCCTAAGGCTTGCTTGCGGGCTCAAATAGCGACACCACGACCACACCCGATACAACATGTTCCACTCACTCGAACATCTGATGCCGAGTCTTACACATCACGCACGGACACATATTCTTCCATGCGCAAAAGTAGAATCACTTGTAAATGGGTCCCTAAAAAGCTTCATTTTCAAGCAGATACTCCTATCAAACTCTCTAGAGTCTCCACAAAATCAAGATCAAAACCCATCCACTGTGTTTGGCAACCTAAAACTTGTAATCAACCCCCAGACCCCAGCTGTAAATCCATGCCCACCTACTATCTACATCACTCTCTCACTACATCACTCCACTTAGCTCCTAGGTCTACCAAATTTCTAACTACACACACCAGCACCGAGCACTTGATAATCTACTAATCTCATCCGAACCTCATGTTAATGTTGTAATGGGGACAAAAACGGTTCTATCTTGTCCTTTACAATGTTAACACATGTTTCTATATTCTCATAGAATCAGGAGGCAAGAAGTAACATGGCAGATACGACAGGAACAAGCTCCCAGGCAGGCATCAGCCCCCAAGTCGTGGACATTGAAAGCCTTCCCGTAGAGGAGGAATTGAAGGAACGACCAGTGGCATTGAGGGCATTACACGCGAGCAAAAACTCACATTGGTTCAGTGATGTGGCAGGACCCCTAGGTGAAGCCACTTACATGTGGGAGGCCGAAATAGAATTCAATGGGCGCTGGGGCAGATATCACTTTTTCACCAGGGAATTTGAGAGACTGCAGAATAATGAAGGACTGAAACCTATATGGAAGAAGGCGGGACTCTATGATTACTTCAAATTCCAATTGCCAAAGCCCGATTTTCTAAGGTGCTCTTATTTGATTAGCACCCTCACTCCGAGCAAAGACAAGAAGGGATACAGCTCCTTTGTCCTCCCATCTCTCACAAGGGGCAATGAGCTAAAGCGCTTCAGGCTGACTATCAATTTGGTAAGGGAAGCTCTAGACATGAAAGGTATGCACATTCCTACAGAGAAAGAGACAATGGTCCCCGATAATATGAAGAACAGGAATCTGATGAAATTAAAAGACATGGTGGCAATGACACCTACAATTGCCATTCACTTGCGAATGGTCATGCAACATTTTGCATTTCCCACTCAAGAGAGATTCACAATGCCACCTAAGAAGATATGGTTTAGTCTATACTTGGCCGATGCCTTCGATTTGACAGTCAATATGCCTCACTGGATTATCGACCAAATCCACTTGGCTCATCAAAGGTGGTATAAGAAAAAAAAGTCTGTACTGTATGGTTGCTGTGCCCTCACCAGGATTGTGTATAGATGTCTCGCGTATGATGTGCCAGTGCAAAGGGCACTCATTTGGACCAGGGTACAAGAGTTTCAGCGCAGATTATCCTCCGCAGGGCCACCCTCCAAGAAAATGAGAGGTGCCGTTCAGATGCCATGTGCACAACCCCGCGGTGCGACATTGACACCAAAGACAACCCCACGACTTACAAGGCGGGTGCAACCCTTCACTATTAGATTACCAAGACACAGCACTGATGGACCAAATCTAGTGTTTCCACCTGTACCAACCGACCTAGAGTTCCCTCATGGATTCACTTTAGAAGACCTGACTGATGAGGAGGTGGCCAGAATCATCGAGGCTGTTAACGCGGAAGTCGAGCCAGAGCAAGCTAGTGGACAACAAACTGCTACAGACCAACCCCATCCCAGACAACCCGATGTCGTCGATGTGGAGGGTGAAGAAGAAGAAGCACAAGAGGAGGAACATGATGGACATTCCGAGGAAGAAGAGCAGGAATATGATCAGGAAGCTCTGCAGGTACTTGAAGGTGCCCCAGCTTATACGAAGGCATTGAAGAAGCTCTATGATACCATGAACAGAGTTCAAGAGCAACATAGACTGTCCCTAGCAGCAGGCAAGGCCCTCATGAATCAAATCCTTGAGGAGGAAGGAGTAGACGAGCAATACCGCGCCACTCTTGACATGATTTCTGAGGCTTTAGGAGTACCTGAGACGGTGCATACCGCCCTTGCACAAGCACGAAGAACAGAGCGAAGATATGGCAGACGTCCCCCTCGATCCGAAAAGCAGATGAATGTACTAGTATCAGAACCACAAGGCACATCCACAACCACGGGCACCGCCCACAATGTCCACGATACTGAGGAAACCCATGTATCAAGTGCACCTCCATCACCCCCGTTGCCACCCCTGCCTCCAACTCCACCACATTCACCTCCCACTACCAGTGTAACCACTACTGTCACCGCCTCCGAGTCCAATACCCATACCGAAGCACAGACCGCCACTAAAACAGTAGTTCTAATCGCTGCCACAGAAAATCTCAACCCCCCGATCACACTTCCGGGCAGTTCATATTCACAATTGCACTCACCACTGTACACTTTCACCACCATCACCGCACCCACAATTCCAATATTCACAATCACTCCCACTACTACATCCACTGTTGAATTTATGGACATCTCACCCACCTCCGCACCTCTCCCTCCCCCCATACACCCACCATCTCCCATTCCCCCACCTCCCACTTCACCATTTTCCAGCACCGCATCCACACTTCCATTCCCCTTCCCCTTTCCCTTCCCTTCTGCATTGAACACCCTTCCTGCATCCACCCCCATTAATAATGTATTTAATAATATGTATCAGTGTATGTCGCAACTACAACAGCACTACCAGCATCTCGATGACCAACATACGCGACTCTTTCGAAGTCATGAGGAACTTCAACTACGCTTCATTAATCTCGAAAGGGAAAAGCGGCTACTACAACAACAGCATGTCACCTTACAGGAACAACACGAACAGTTAGTAGCCAACCCACCCCAGTCAGATGCAGAAGAAAGGAAACAAATGGATGATTTGCTGCACTCCCAGATAACGGAGAATCTCAAGCTCAAACGCAATCTGGCCCTCCTACGAAAACACATGTCTATAGCACTCGAAGAGAATAAACGGCTGCAGAAACAGAATGAAGAGAACTTGGAAGCAGCAATGGAGGGTTCCCCGCAGGAAATCGACCCAGAGAAATTCAAGGCTATTCCCTCAGAGAATATGCAGATTGTGTTAGAAACCCATGCAGATATCCTGGAAGCCCATGCAGCATTGGAACGAGAAAGAGATGACCTATTAAAGCAGCTGGCAACCCAGCCTGAGTCACCAAGCAAAGTCACAACCGTAGTTGACACGTCTGAGGAAGTCGAAAAACTCAAAGCAGAACTAGAAGAATTACGAAGTAAAGTCATGCAATACGAGCGTCAACCTTCGCCTCTTGTAGAGCCCGAGCCTAAAGATCTAGTGCCAATTGAAATAGAGGAAACTTTCAAAGACCCATACGTTCCCGTGCCTGCACCAGGGGGCAAGCAAACAGAAGAGGGTATGGACACCATCGAGATCGAGGCTCCTGAATGGATGCAGAGGTTAGAGAAAGTGGCCACAACCCATGATGATAGAGTGGCAGTTCAGATAGCATCCATGTCACGCTTCGAAGAGGTAGTCATAAAATCGGATTACTTTAGGAACCTCTCCCATCATAGGTGGATCGGCACATCCGACGATTTGTATGTTCCTTTCTGTGTCTTAATGGCGGACTACAATGCCGAAATCAAGCAACACAACTCGAAAGAACCAACCTCGGCTACACAGTTTGCACCGGACGACATCCTAGCAAGTGCCAAGCAGGGCAACATACATCAATCGACGTGGAGGATTCGTCTACTGGAAACCTACCCAGAGATGGTAAGAACATGGAATAACATGCCTTTGTACATCAAATACAACCCATGCTACTGCCCTGTATTTCGAAGAAGGTCATGGCCGAAATACACAAAAACTGTGCTGACAACCAAAGGGTGCGAGAAATGGCTCAATTATGTTTACTTAGCACCACCCAAAGGCCAACCTACCATAGGATATATGATCTCGACGACTCGGCATTGGGGGGTCAGGTTTAAAAATGTACCAGATGTCATGGCCCAAATGTGCCTTAAAATTTTTGAACTCATGTTGGTCACCTTCAGGACTTTCAAGAATGTCAAGGAACCTCATCTGTCCGCTCTTGGATTTAATGAAGGTAATCAGGACTTGGTCTACGACATGAGCGCAACACCATCTATTAATGTTGTATATGCATGGCACGCGCACATCAAGTATCTACCAGCCTGCTTCAAACAGACGTTTGAAGAAATGTTCGTCACGGGATTCTGGGAATATCATTTAGAGATATTCATTCCCAGACCATCACATTTATTGCAGTTGTTTGCAGTGGAACAAGCTCTTCATTCAGGAAAGTTACATATACCACATCTAGAGGTTCCCGGGTCGGTAGATTGGGATGCTCTACTCACGGACTTGGCCAAAGGGTTGCGGATTGCAGAACATCACTTAGCACAAGACGTTGTTGAGTTCTACATCCAATGACCCACCCAACAAGGGTCTGTCAGGGACGACAGACGCGAGAGAGGGGGGGTGTTGGAACTGAAGGACTCACTAGGCAAGGAAGCTTAAGAAGGGAGTCAGAGAGAAGAGAAAGTACAAGCAGACAGAGCATTCAACGACGATGTGGCAAGTAGGCCAACATTTTTTCAGGACACTAACGCATATAAAAGAGGTGGACACAGAAGGAGAAGAAGCAAGTAGGGAGCTCCAAGAAGTGTATGTCAAATCTTCAGAAGAATCCCCTACAAAACAGTGATTTTCATCACTAAAAACCATTGTAAATACCATTTCACATTTTTGTAGCTCCATTTTGTGCAAGCCAAGGAGTCCTTGAGCTTGAGGAGCTTTAGAAGTATCTACCTGTCAGTTTTCACATTTTTTAGACTTCGTTTGAACCTCCAAATAGGGTAGAGAACCTAATTTTTAACTAAGCCGGACACTAGGTCTCGACAAGGCCAAAACCTAGTCAAAAACTATAAATAGAGCTAGAGAGCTCATTTTTGAGGTTAGCTTGTAAGTGATTTGAACTTGTAAGAGCTTTTTGAAAGTAATCTAAGAACTCCATTGCTTCTCACTCTTTGTCTTACTGTGTGTGCGCGTGTGTGTGTATGTGTGTGCATGTTGGTGTGCTTCTCACTCACGCACTTGTGCCTTCACTTGCTCGAGGTCTTCATACCATCCTCACGTCTTCCCGGATTGACATTAAAGGCGGTGCTACTCATCACTGAGCTACAATATGCATACACATACATGCATGCATATGTATACAAGCATGCATATGCATACAAGCATGCATATGCATACAAGCATGCATATGCATACAAGCATGCATATGCATACAAGCATGCATATGCATACACATACATGCATATGCATACATGAATGCATATGTATACAAGCATGCATATGCATACATGAATGCATATGTATACATGAATGCATATGTATACATGAATGCATATGTATACAAGCATGCATATGCATACATGAATGCATATGCATACATGAATGCATATGCATACATGAATGCATATGCATACATGAATGCATATGTATACAAGCATGCATATGCATACACATACATGCATATGCATACATGAATGCATATGTATACATGAATGCATATGTATACAAGCATGCAGAATGTATGTATACAAGCATGCATATGCATATATGAATGCATATGCATACAAGCATGCATATGCATACACATACATGCATATGCATACAAGCATGCACAATGCATGTATACAAGCATGCATATGCATACAAGCATGCACAATGCATGTATACAAGCACGCATATGCATACATGAATGCATATGCATACACATACATGCATATGCATACATGCATGCATAAATATACAAGCATGCATATGCATACACATACATGCATATGCATATGCATACATACACGCATATGCATACATACATGCGTATGCATACATGAATGCATATGTATACAAGCATGCACAATGCATGTATACAAGCATGCATATGCATACATGAATGCATACGTATACAAGCATGCATATGCATACAAGCATGCACAATGCATGTATACAAGCATGCATATGCATACATGAATTCATTTGTATACAAGCATGCATATACATACATACATGCATATGCATACAAGCATGCATATGCATACAAGCATGGATCAGATAAGATCTTCACATTGAATGAGATGGGATCTCCACGTACACCTTGGGGATCGCATGATCATGACGACTCCAAGATATATCATATCCGTAATGGAGCTCCTGTTATGGATGGAGCCGAAAAGTCAATGCATCAGCGCATTTGACAACTTTGCTTTATAGAATTCGGTCATTCAGTAAGGTTAAAATGGAGCGAACAGGATAGAGACTCTAAAAATCATATCACACAATCCATATATGAAGAGTACCGGCCAACACTGGGAATCCTATTGTGAGTTCGGAATGGATTCAACATATGGCACGCGAGGTGATGTCTCATCGATGGTTGGAACCTCGCGATGCTTTTAGAGCAGGCTTACCGAAGCCTCTATCACTAGATGTTGAAGAATGGAATCCATTCAGGATGAGCAGCAACATACTCCTGATCGATATCGTCAATAGAGAGATGCGATGGCCACACATTTAGATACGGTTGGAACGTCGCATTTAGGTAGCGGTGGATACGACAGTATGCGCTACCAATTTGTAAGTATCATGTTAATTATTGAATTTGTTTGTGTTAACCACATCATGTATGTTCATCTAACATTTTGCATATTTATTATAGGAGTTGGCAGTGTGTCGTCCTCCAACACAAAGCGAAGAATCATATGGATATCGTCATGGATTGGCTGCACTGTTACAAGACTTAGAGGGACGCGGTGCAATCGTCTCATGAGAGAATATTCTATGATTAGGTAAAGTTATATCTTGGTTTCATATTTTTAGTTGTTGTTTATAAATGTGATGTCAACTTGTCTTATTTTATACATATGTTTTGTTGCAGGATTGTAGGTGTAAATATTTTGATCAATTCCATGAAGTGCTTTGTCACATTTTGTATTCAATTCCTATATAGAAGTGCTTTGCCACACTTTTTTACATTTTTCATTTATGGAATATACAACTTTCTGTACATGATTCATTGTTCATTTTTGCTCATATAAGATTATGTTTTGGTTGCCATTAGAGTACATAACACATGTACTCTATTGGGTAGAGTGTGTTGTCTTTTGCTAAAAAACATCATTCTGTAGCAAAAGACAACACACTCTACCCAAAAAAATTTGTGCAGATACGGTCATCGGTATACGCATCGATATGCCCAGTATGGACGTCGGTATGGGCATCAGTACGCCCAACATGGGCACCAGTATGGATGTCGGTATGGGCTTCGGTAATAGCGACACACGTACCGATGCTTATACCGACGCCCATACCTACACTTATACCGGCATCCATAACGACATTTTGTTTCTGATGCGTATACCGACTCTAACACCGACGTCGTGAACAAATTACACCCATTCATTTTCCTCGGTAGCAGCCTCGGTATACCCTCGATATGTTGTAGTGTTTGGATGGAGTAATGTATCAGTTTCAACACTATGAAGGTAAAATTCTCAATTATATATATACAAATATATATATATATATATATATATATATATATATATATATATATATATATATATATATATACATAAACATAATATACATGAATGTATACACACATATAAACATACATGAATGTATACACACATACACATGTTATGAGAGTAAGGTCAAATTATACATACGTATATCGAATAAAGATGTTTTTTCCATCTAGCCTTTAGAATTGCCCACCCAACTTAGAATCTTCTTGACACATATGTTTCTTCTATTTATGTTGACCTAATACCTATGCTGCTAACTCCTTTGAATACAAATATTAAGTATCAATTAGCTATGCAGGTATTAATTCATATGTAAAATGGGAGGAGCAAATTTATCTTGAAGTTTTTGAAGAATGGAAAAATAATTTTAAAGGATGGGAAAAAAGTGTCCATTCAATGCATGTTTTTATTCTTACTTTAGATAAGGTAAGAACAAGAACTTGCATTGAATGCACACTTTTTGTCTTCCCATCCTTTAAAACTATTAATGCATCTTTCAAAATATTCGTGATAAATTGGATCCTCCCATTTTACATATGACTTAATACCTTCATAGGTAACTGATACTTAATATTTGTAAATAGCTTAGCAAGACAGGTAATATATTGACTATAAAATGGGAAACCGCCAGATGATTCAATGGTCTAGATATGAAAATATGCAAACCACAATATACAAAAAAAATTTAAAAACATATACACACATACACATGTTATGAGAGTAAGGTCAAATTATACATACCTGTATCGAATGAAGATGTTTTGTCCATCTAGCCTTTAGAATTAAACACCCAACCTTTAGAATCTTCTTGACACATATGTTTCTCCTATTTTAGTTGACCTAATACCTGTGCTGCTAACTTTTTGCATATAAATATTAAGTATCAGTTAGCTATGCAGATCTTAAGTCGTCAGTAAAATGGGAGAACCAAATTTATCTTAAAGATTTTGAAGGATATAAAAATAATTTTAAAGGATGGGCAGAAAAAAAGTGTTCATTCAATGTAGGTTTTTATTCTTACTTTAGCTAAGGTAAGAACAAGAACATTCATTGAATGAACACTTTTTGTCCCCCATCCTTTAAAATTATGTGTGTGTATTCATGTGTATTATATGTATACATATGTTAGTATGCATAGATATGTATTTCATGTATATGTATGTGTGTGCATGTGTGTGATATATGTATACATGTGTTAGTATGCATATGTGTATACATGCATATGCATTTATGTAAAATATACATATATTCATGTAATATATGCAAGTGTTTATAATTGTGTATGCATGTATAAGTATACATCTGCATGTAGGCATGTATATGTGATGTGTACATGTATATATGTATATGTGTCTATGTGTAAATGTGTACATGTAAATATGTATGCATGTATATATATATTTATGTGTGCATTTAGGCATGTATGCGTGATGCATAATGTATCTACTCCATTTTATATTTATGTGTATCTACATCATGTGTATATATCTTTATATATATTATGATCGTTGTTGATTCGAGTAGCTGTATATAGAGGCATAAGGTTGGGAGGAGAGACATCTCTCTAGTAGGACGTCCGAGGAATAGATGCAATGTGTAGATATACTTCAATCATATGGCTAAAAGGCTGAATTAGAGTTTTTAAAATAGGGGTTCTAAAACCCTAATATCAAAATTAGTGTTTTCAAATTAGGATTTTTGAAATAGGATTTATTTATTTATTTATTTATTTATATATAGATATCTACGTATATATATATATATACACACACACACACACACATATATATATATATATATATACATATATATATATATATATATATATATATATATATATATATATATATGTGTGTGTGTGTGTGTGTGTGTGTGTGTGTGTGTGTGTGTGTATGTATGTGTTTCTATATGTGTGTATGCATGTGTGTATGTATGTGTATCTATATGTGTGTATGCATGTGTTGTGTGTGTGTATATATGCATGTGTATATGTATATATGCATGTAAATATGATTATATGAGTCTATGTGTGTGTACATATGATTATGCACGTGTATGTGTATGTGAGTATGTGTATGTGCATGTACACCTCGTCTGAAATCCAACCATCTAGAAAAGCATTTTTAACATCCATTTGATAGATATTCCAATTCTTGGAAGATGTAATACTCATAGATACTCTAATTGTGGGGATTTTTGCCATAAGTGAGAATGTCTCTTCATAGTAAATTCCTTGGGTTTGTGCAAACCCTTTGGCAACAAGCGTTGCTTTTTATGGGTTAATTGATCCAGAAAAATCCTTCTTTACCTTGTAAATGCATCTTGATCAAATGACCTTCATAGATGGTTTCTTGGGAACCGATTCCCAAGTCTGCTTTTCTTGTAGGGCTTCTATCTCTTCTTCCATGGCATCTCTCCATTCTGGCTTCTTCTTTGCCTCTTCATACGTAGATGGTTCTTCTGAGTTTGTATCCCAAGCTATATAAATAGAATGCTTAGTGACCAAAGAATTTTCATAACCATACATTTCTCACTTACTTTTGTCTCTAGTAGATCTCCTTATAGTTTGTGGAGATGATTCTACCACATCTCTCAACTCCTACACTTTGGCTATCCCTTTGGAGTACGAAGACTTGACTTCCCTTCTTCGAGTCTTCAAGTCTTCTTCATAATCACTTGAATCTTCATGTGTATGCTCATTCCTATTTGAAAATGTTGGAAAGTCTTCCTCTAGGACATAGGGAAGTTTGATTTTCCTATAATCATCCTCAAAATAAGATTTATTTTCATAAAAAACAACATTTCTACTTACAATGGAACCTTTATTGCTAGGATTATATAGCCTATAACCTTTTTCATTAAAGTAATGGCCAATGAATATGCATTTCTCTACCTTTGGATCCAATTTGTCTCTAATTTGTGAGGGTATGTGTGCATATGCTATGCACCCAAAGATCGTACAATGATCAAGGCTAGGTCTTCTTCCATTCCATGCTTCATATGGTGACATCCCATCTAATGCTTTTGATGGGAGTCTATTGATCAGATAGTTGGTTATAGATAGAGCCTCTACCCATAGGTAATTGGGTAATTCCTTCTCATTTAGCATTGATCTTGCAGCCTCCACTATGGTTCTATTTCTTCTCTCTACCACTACATTTTTCTCTAGAGCATACCTACTTGTAATCTCTCTTTTGATTCCTCTCTCTTGGAGATATGAATCAAAATTCTGGGAGAAATACTCTTCCCCTCCATTTGACCTTAGCCTCTTCAACGTCTTACCTGTTTGATTTTCTACAAGTGCTAGATATTTCTTCAAACAAGAGAAGAATTCACTTTTATGCTTCATAAAATTTAGTATTGTCCATCTTCTACAATCATCAATGAATGACACATAATAACTGGATCCATAGATCAAAGGCTCCTTACTTGGCCCCCATACATCTGTATGGACTAGCTCCAATAGGTCTCCATAAATTTCTCCTACCTTTATGAATGGTTGCCTGTGAGAATTGCCAAATGGGCAAGCACTACATTTGTAAATCATATGTTGTTTGGAGATGTTTGGTAGGCCAAGCACACTTTGATCCCTACTAATTTGCTTCAGAGCCCTTTTACCTATATGAGCTAACCTCTTGTGCCATATTTCCAATTCTGATAAGGTTTGACTACCATAATTTTACAATGCAATGTTCTTAGTATCTTGGAGCTCAAAAGTAAATAGTATACCTAAATTTTCTCGTCTTGCTATCCTATGGAATCCTTTATGTGGATCCTCAAAAAATGCCCCATCCTTTGTGAATCTAACCTAAAATCCTTTTTCACCAATGTGACCTACACTTATGAGGTTTTTGGTTATGGTTGGCACATACAATACCTTCCGTAATATGTTCCTATTATCATCGGAAGTCTTCACATTGCCTACCTTCTCCACTCAATTCCTTGTGTCATCTCCTCTTTGGAATTCATGTCTATTCCTTGGGTCCTCCAAGTCTCATAGTAGAGCTACATTCCCTGCTACATGATTCGAATAACCTGAGTCCATATAGAATACATGTTCATCTACTTTACCTTGCTTCATAGTCATATTCATCAGAAGTAATGAATCCTCTTTATTTTGATTATCTATATAGTGTAGTCTCTCCTTCCTCTATATCCATCTTGATAATTATTATTGTTTTATGAGTTGTTGTAACCATTGTTATTGTTGAAACTACCTCGTGAGCTTCCATAGCCTCCTCTATTGTAGCCTCTTCCTCTTTGGTTTCTAGGATTCCTGAAACAATTCTCAATAATCTGATTAGTTATGCCACATATGGCAGAAGTAGAGGAGCTTTGAGTTCTCCTCATGCCTTCTCTTCCTTCGTTGCCTGTTCCTCTTGAGCCTCTACATCTTCCTGCAAAGTTTGCTTAAGAGGTACTACCTTCATCATCTGACATTTTACCTTTTCCTTTGTTATCTTTATCATTAGGGGAAAAAGTGAGCCTCCTTTGGGCCTCGTAAGGATTTGGGATTAAGACCATAATTTTGGTGATTAAGGAGACACCAAAAACCACTAGTGGTATCTTTCATTAAAATAATATTTCTCAATACTTGGATCAGTCGGATGGGATTCGCAAAGTATTATAACTCTTAGATCTTCATCACCAACGGTCAAGATTCGGTTTGGAGCTTCTCTCACAAATGGACAAAGATGTCCACTTCCGCATCATCCGTGAATTCTTCCTAGCAAAAAATGACAAAGGACCCATGCAGTGCGGGATTTTTCCTGGCAGAAAACGCCAAATGACCCACGCACTCCACTTGTACTTCTGTCTTGGGAGACTTTCCAATCCGTTTGATGTGCACTTAATCCAACATACTATAGTGGGATGGATTCATATCCATTAGATGATGTTAGAAACCAATGGTTAGGATGAATGCGAAGCAACTCTGTCACATAGTGACAAAAAGCAATCATGCATCCGTGTGGGAGGAATATCGCAATCGTTAGATGCTTCAAATATCTGATGGCTCCAAATCAAACTGCACAAAATTCTCTAAACAAAATGTGAAGCATTGGATTCTGATGTCTATCCAACGACACATATTTGATGTCATAGTTGTCTTTGTGAATTTAACCTAAACCATTAGATATCCCTTACATCCAACGGTGGAGATCACACCGGACTATTTTATTTGTGATTTAATGATAGCCTTTTGATATTTAATTGAATTCGATGGCTACGATTCAAACTGGCATACTCACAAACCATGTTTCAACATAAACTAGTGGTTTCTATTCCTCAATACCATCTTTGACCACAAGAAAACAAGAGAACCCTATGCCCAGCTTAGGGGTTTAGTGGACTAGACTGTGGCCACTACTTCATTCTCATTGGTGGATCACTAATCACTCCTTGAGCTAAAAGTCCCAAGGAGGGTTCATTTTTTCCCCTAATGTTTTTGTTCTTTTCTCTATATAAGGCAAAAGATTGATTACCTTTTGGGATGTCTCCATTCTTCAAAAGCTTTGCCTCATGTGTGAACAATTGTCTCATGAGCGTGTTGAAATTAGCAACCTGCATGTCCATATAGAGGTCCATGGCTATGGTAAAAGCTTCCCATTTGGCATCTTCCTTTATTCCATTGATCACTTGCCTTACTATCTGCAATTCATCAATAACTTCTCCATGGATGATTTTTTCTCCCCTGGTACTTGATGAAAAGAATGCTTCAAGATCACTATAGGTTCCTTGTGAAGTCTTGAAACTCCTAATGTGTGGAAGTCAAAAATCAAAGATTGAGTTAAGAATATATGACCTTCTAGAGCATCCTTTGACCACCATGTGGTTAACCTCTCTGGTTCTCATTGAGTTGTTTGTCGTTTGCTTCTAAGGATTGGCATCATCTCATCTCCACATACGTAACCATATAGGTTTCACCCTTGAAGATAAGTTTCCATTTTAAGTGACCAAGATGAGTAGTTTCCTAGATCCAACTTGTCTATGGATGAAGGAAATCCATCTCCCATGTAGATTTGTTGCTACTTTCATACCAATATAAGGAGATGAATGAGAATGCTCTAGAGATAGCTATTGTTGCACAAAATGTTCTCTATACCTACCGAATTAACTCTAAGCATGCTTAATAGACTCCTTTAGCTTCACTATAATGCTTTTGTTACCACCATGTGCTTTCGAACATCATTCCCAAACCTTTGCATGAAATGGATAACTTGCATGTACTAAAAATGTGAAGAAACCTTCTATTTTGGGAATACAAGTGCTTAATATTTTGCTCAAAGTTCAGAACCTAGTATGAATAGACCAAAAAATGTTTGCACACATCTAATTGGAGTTTATAGATATCTAAAGAAAGTTATTTCATCAATTTAGCCACACCATACACTGAGAAATGAATCTAACAAGTCAGGGGTTCCATCCCAACATTCGAGGGTTTAGAAGATGTACAGATGTACTCATCTTCTATGATTCATATCTTGAGATCCCCTCAACCAAATATGATGAAAATTAATATACGTAGTAGACACTTCAATCTACCTAACACAAGCTAAAGTATTGAAAATGAGTAAGAACAAGCAGAGAAATCGATTTTACAAGGTCATAAGAATGATGAAGATGGAGTAGAGAACAATAGATAGTGATCTAGTTGAAGCTATGTATAAAATGTATATGCTAATGTACATATGATACAAGGGAAGTGTAGTGGACTACTCATACATCAAGTGATCTCAATGTGTGCTCACTAATGTAGCTCAAGCTCTCTCAAAATGGTTCATCTAGCCTGTGATTAAAACCATGTCTTTTAAGACGCATAATTTGAGTTTGAATTCAAATTTTCCTTCACCTAAAAGTGATCCTACACTTTAGGGAAAATTTGAATTTATTCTTCCTACCACATGAGTCGTGGGTTCAGCTCCCTAACTTCATGAGATTCCTTACTTCTTCTGTTGTTACATTTATCCAAAGTAACTATGCTAAGCATGACTAGCATAGGTTCACATATAGTTCCTTCTTGTGAAGAGATAAAATGGATGTGTAGTCCCATGAATTTTAGCTATGCACTTAGTCTTGCCAAATGTATCAACATCTCTTGACCTCAATTAGATCATGGTGTAGATTCACCTAGTCCCAGGCATCTTTGTCAAGACCATTTAAAATGTTTCCTCTTTGTTCCATCTATTGGACTGAGCATGCATCATATTAAAGTCCCCATCATAATAACATCTGAGGATATAGAGTCGAATTATTGCAAGGTAACTTGTATATTGGATTCAAGTTTGGTTGCATATACTGAAACAATGGTGAACCTCATGGGACCTTTAAAGCAGTAACCAATCCACCAATGGGTCTATTCCACAAGGTTTTCCACAAGGTAAGGCATCCAAACAAGTTTGATGCCTAAAGTAGAGTTACCGCACCCTCATGGGTGAGGTGGCAAACCAACATGAGATGAAAAAAATCCATTTAAGTCTCTTGAGAGGGTCTTCACCTGTAATAGGCCTCTTTTCTAGTGAAATAGTTCATTTTGAACTTTCTGAATTTCATTGCGGGGATAATTCTTAGAATGAATAATTAGGTCATTTTATGCATGTAGGAAAAATTTTGGGTTGAAAAGTTTCATATTCTCTCTAGACTTATTTGCATCATGTTTTCTAGTCAAATTTTGTAAGGTTAAGATGAAAGAACTAGGAAAAACTCTGTATGAGAGAAAGGTAGAGCAATTATAGGAGAATAAAAGTTCCTGAGTGAAATTTTTGTGAATCATGTTTTAAGTACCTCGTTCAAGGTCCTACATTTAGTTCATTGTAAGGAAATGCCTTGATGTTACTCTCTCTAGAATTTTGGAACTTGTAGGGCTCAAAACTGGCATTTGGAGGTGGATCTGGACCTTGGATGTCTCTTAACATTATTGTACAGATCACAAAATTGAATAAAAGTGTCTCTCACAAGCTTAAGCTAATTCCTCATGGTTTTTGAGTTATAGGCCTTTGAAAAGTGCCGTTTTCCAACACTTAAAAAAAACGAGGGCTTATCTAATTCTATTTGAGCCCATGATTCTGATGGTCACATGTCACCATGTCTAAATATGGATATTTTTGGATATGTCTTTTTGGTGTTTTTCTCCTATTTTTGATAGGTACACTAAAGAAAGAAAGCATTCTACGATTGTATGGCTTTTTGCGAAAGTTTTGGAGAAACTCGACTTTTTCTAAAATTTGGTGGATCGCATACTTCTTTGAGGGGGCAGCGATCAAACTCTGATATAGGGAGACCTGGGCGTCAAAACAGGGGACACACAAAAATCTGAGAATTACTTTGTGATTGAGAGTGAGAGTGAGAGTGTGTTTGAGAGTTTGAGTGTGAATGCGATTGTGATAGCTCGGGGGTGGTCGGGAGGTAGAGGCTTTGTCAAGAAGCTATTTTCCAAAGCTATAGTAACCATTGATTCACATCTATAATATCAGAATTCTTCCTTTTTTGCATCATATTTGTTTCGACTCTTGCGCATCAGATTTTCTCTTACCTTGTGAAATCTCTACGTTCTTCTCTTCTCTGTGATTTTTGAGTGATTGAAAGATTGTGATTCAGGATAGATTGTGATTGAGGAAATGCTACATCACCATCGATCTTCATCTCTTGAAGGGAGATAAAGTCTACCTTTACTGTTTTATCACAAAGCCATTGACCAATGACAAGACCTATTATTGGAATAGAAAGCGGCCATACATTCAATGAAATGAGTACATTTCCTATGGCAAACATTTTTTTAGGGTGGGGCCTAATTCCTCATTTTCTTATTTTCATCTTTTTTGCTCGAAGTAGAAGGATCCTAAAACAAAAGGCTTCCCTTTTGGGGGCTCTTCCAAGGGATATCTACAAGAAATTTCCCTTTTTGAGATGCCTCCATAGTGAACCAATCTGGAACCGTATCAAGAATTTTGGATCCAATGATCAAACTTTTGCTATTAGGGTTATTTTCTGTGTTCTCCCATTCCTCTTCCTTTGTGTATGATGTGCCCTTCTAGATTATCTTTGTTGCTAATGGACTAATATTTTAGCGTTTTTTGTTGAGTGAAATTAAAAAGTAAGCTCATTCCCCTTAGGTAATACAATTAACTGATCTTATTTCCCAAATTAGAAAATATATTTGCATCCAAGAGGGAGGAGCTAGTCTCAAGCAAACATTTAAAGATTCTTTTCTCTGTACCTCTCACTTCTATGAATGCTTCAAAGTTAGGCTCATTCGATTGTGTTTCTTGGACTTTCCATAAACCGCATGAAAGATCTCTAAGCTCTAGCAAACATGGTCCCAAACAAGCAATAAAATCAGGAATGTGTTTTCACATATGGGACCATGTATGAACATTATTGAAATGTATTGAGGCATCGAGTATGAAATTGAGCGTCCTTAAAAAGACAACTCATGCACCATGTAGTTATTGAGAATTACAAAAACATTGAATTAAAAAGAAAATTTAGTTGGATATATTTTTATATTATGTAATTATATGAGGCTTTGGTTAAAGAAGTATTATAATTTTCTATGCTCACAAGAAAAATTAGAAAGAAAATTCATACAAAATTTTTGTAGAATTCAGTAATTGAGTACATTAGGAATAGTTTACATAGGGAGAAGAAAGAAGTAGAATTATAACTTGAGAATAATGTAAAAAGAAAGTTATTGTTTCTCATAATAAGAAAGATAAGTTGAAACCTTACTAGATGTTTTTTCTACAATTTGCTATAGATTTTACAAAGCTAGCCAATTACTAAACTCTCAGGCATGGTTAATAATATAGCACAAATACTAGTTGATAAGCTAAATTACGATAAATACCACATTTTCTCATATAAAAATGGAAATTTTCTTGTCGGTAAATGCCTCTAGGTTACAATTGATGGAGAAAATGAGTTCCTAGAACTCCTAAGCAACCCAAATGTACATGAACAAAAGAAACATAAGATGTGTATCAAGAAGCTTAGGAAGGTGGTTCATTGGATATACATGTGCACATCATAGATTCAAATTCCACATGTTATGAATACTAACAAATACAAATAAAGGAGTATGGGATAATATTTACAAAATATCTGATACATACATTGAGGCCAAAAAAGATTCACTTATTGAAAACTTTGCATAGTATATGGCATGGGATATGGAAATATGGAAAGTCATCTATGATCTGGCATCCATTAGTAAGTGATAGAAATATGGAAAGTCATCTATGATCTGGCATCCATTAATTGTGAGGTGGAAGATGATGATACAATTTTTGTTGAGTTGAATGACTTAGGGGCGCAACACAAAATTCTACTATCTTGATTTTCATGAGACAAAATATTCTTGATTTTTAGGAGCGAATTGTCTTCCGCATGACTGAAGATATGAAACTTGTCTTGAGTGCATGAAAAAATGGATATTCAAGGGATCATGTTTTTTTTTCGAAAATAGAGGAAGATGTGCTATGAGTGGATGATCAATCTTTACATGCAACAAATCTTTTTATCTGTCAAGAGGTAGATGAGATCAACTTCAAGAGTTAAAGTTAGTACACAATTACAACCAAAGTGCAATCATTATGGGAAGGATTTTCGATTTGAGAAAGATTGCTAATATAAGAAAAATAGATACAGACAAAGAAATAGAGATTTTGATGTATTACATGGTGATTTTCTTGCACGATCAATGTTGGCTAATGATTTGAGCCCAAATAACCATTGAAGCCATCACAATATGTGGCAAATGAGCATTACATGCTACATTTGATAAATAAAGTTCGACATGTCCAACTATTTGATTAACAAAGTGGTATTCCAAAGTATTTGATGAAAAAATGTGGACAAGCTTTTTACATTTGATATGGTAACATTTCTTTATGAAAACGTTTAGGACATGAATAGTTCATACTTTAATGTACTTTAATTATCGCACAAAAGGAAATGAGCATCTAATATTAAGAAAGTTTTTTTAGGAAATATAAAATGTCTTATATTCGCATCCCTTTCATCGAGGATTCACTTGCTCTTAATCTTATTATTCTCTATACCAGAAACTATGTTAGAGTTAAATTCCATGGAGAAGCAAACATTAGTGTTTAATAATTATCAAACATTACTGAATGGATTACCAAGAATCTATGGAGAATCAAACATTAGTTAATGGATTACCAAGATTGGGACTTTTAGACTTTGAAAGAGTTTATGAAGCATATACATTTTGTAAGCACAACATAATAATATCATAGAACTAGAAAATTGTGTAATTAAAGAGGCGCCTTGGGCTATGCTTAATTGGCAGACCATGTAGGATACATTTTGGGTCAAAGCATGCAATATATATATATATATATGTGTGTGTGTGTGTGTGTGTGTGTGTGTAAATAGAGCTCCTACAAGAATGACGCATGTTTTGAAACCTTATGAAAATTAAGGGTGCACAAACCAGCTATGATCCATTTATGGGTATATGGATGCATTTGATCTAAACACATGCCTAGTCCTCTCGGATATAAACTTAAACCAATATCTCAAAATCCCATATTTGTTGGATATCTACAGAAAAAGAACGGATATAGGTGCTACCACCAAGAAAGAAGTTAATCTTAACTAAGTAAATTTGGATAACTAAATACAAAGAAGATCGTAATTTACAAGAGTACAAGTCTCTTGATGTTGCAAAATGATTCTCACAAGTGGAAGGATTTGATGACAAAGTAGTATTTGCCACAACATTCTAGATTAATGTAATTCATATGCTACTAGTAGTTGTTGCACATTAAAGATGGCCAAATTCTAGATGGATGAGAAAATAATATTTCTAAATGGTTAGCCCAATGAAAGCTCTAAAATCTTGTTACCAATGAATTGAGGGCTTTTTTCTTTTATCTTAGGATTTCAAAGTACATATGATGAAAATTTGTATGTTATGTGACATAGAAACAATTATTCATTGTCATATTGTATGCAAAGAATGGACTCATAGGAAACTATGCATAATTCATCAAGCAAACTCATGCTATCTTGAGAAATAGGTTCGAGATGACAGATCTCACACCACTCCATTATTGTCTTGGCTTTGAATAATAGAAAAATGATGATGGTATTTTCATATCACAATAGAAACACGCTACAAAAATCCTTATAGTTTCTATGATGATGCAATGCAAAGCCATTATCACATATATGGATGAAAATATCTAACTTTCCATACACGATGATACATGAAAAGTAGATTCCAAGAAGTACAAAACGTTTTTTGGGAGTCTTACTCTTTTATGCAATGCTAGAAGAAATATCTAGTATAATATTGGATTAATACAAAGTTTCTCTAGCAAACCAAAGAAAGCCATTGGAATGTAGATAGGATTTTATAAAATAGATGATACTCTTCAAGAGTATTTGGACTCTGATGGGCAATAGATTGTAACTTTATTACATGCATTTCTTGGCATTTCTATGAACTTGACTAAAGAATATTTTATTGGGTCAGTACAAAAAAACAAGTATGAAACTTTCTTCTACTACAGTGGAATAAAAACCTACATGTCTTGCAAAATGTAGAGTGTTTCCATTGAGGAATAAATTACTAGAAATGGGATTCATATTCCATATGAAAACAACAATCAAAGGTGATAATGAGGCTTGCATGGTGATCACAACAATTCTGATGTTTTATGCTTGCACTAAACATATAGAAGTACATTACCATTATGTTTGTGAGCTAATAAAAGATGACAATTCAGAGCAAGAGTATTGCCTAAAGGAGGAAAAGTGTGCTAACATTTTCACCAAAGCATTTTGAAACGAAAAAATTGATAGACAAATGGGGAGAGGACCTAACTTTAATTGATTGATAATGGAATAAACATTAAGAACATATCTCTCTCTCTGTATATATATATATATATATATATATATATATATATATATATATATATATATATATATTTATATTTGTGTGTGTGTGTATGTATGTATGTATGCATGTGTGTGTGTGTATATATATATATATATATATATATATATATATATATATATATATATATATATATATATATATATATATATATATATATATATATATATATATATATATACACACACACACACACACACACACACACACATGCATACATACATACATACACACACATAAATATATATATATATATATATATATATATATATATATATATATATATATGTATGTATGTATGTATGTATGTATGTATATGTGTGTGTATGTATATATGTGTGTGTGTATGTATGTATGTGTGTTTGTCTGCTTGTGTTTGTGTGTATGTGTGTGCACATATACTAACATCAATATAAATATACCTATGTAAACATGTTGATACATATACAACAACACATTGAGAGGGCCATTGAGGGAAAGGAACTAAACTTTTCTTCATAGCTCGAATCATAGTAGAAATGAATCATTCAAGGGATAGTGGAAATCAACATCTCTGAATGATGGGGAAATTTAAAAAAAAGGGAAAAAAGAAAAACATGATTCAAAGTGTTCAGTGATCCATGTTGCTCTTTTAGTGGATATTGTTTATGGAAATATAATGAACGTACATTTAACATGGAGATTATTACAAATAATTTCCTACTACATGTAATAAAGTGATTGGATAGGAGATGGTTGAAGCAAAGTCTTGAAAGATAGGAGATGGTTTAACTACACCCTAAGAGGGAGGATTAAGAAGTAATTCTCAACCATGGCTTTTGGGGAACTGGTTTTTGCATCACACTTCTATCCAAGACATTGTAAGTTCAAACCTCCGATAATTCATAACATTGGTACGAGAGCCTAGGAAGTAGGCTTGGAAAAGGTTAATTGACCCAATGGTCTCTAAAAAAAGCTCTCGGGCACTCTATCGTATGAAAGGTTAGGAATTGGAAAGGTGACACTTTGAGAACTCTATCCAAAACAGATTGGGGCATATCTCTCAATATGTAGATGAGATTGAGGCATGTAAGATATCATTGGAAATGTCTCAAAATGAACTCTCCAAACAAAATGAGAAAGCTTGGAAGTATGAAGTCCTTGGGAAACCTTGGATGGCAATTGATTGAGTGCTCAAGCTACACAACATGGGTGAGAACAAGGTTCAACATACCAAGGTTGATAACAGGGTTCAAGACACCAAGGTTGCAAACAAGTTTCAAGAAACCATGTGAGGTTGAGGACATCAATCCAAGGGTACCAAGTGAGTTTAAGAACTGATCACTGAGGCTAGAGAGATACATGCGTAGATCATTGAAGACAATGATCAATTAAGGGGGCAACAATGTAATAAAGTGATAGGTAGGAGATGGTTGAATGGCACCCTTGAAAGATAGGAGATGTTTGAACTACACCCTAAGAGGGAGCATTACAAAGTAATGCCCAACCTTGTCCTTTAGGGCAAGTGGTTAGTCCATCACACTTCTATCCAAGAGTTTGTGAGTTCAAATCTCCGATAGTTCATAACACTACCTAAGCATGAGGAAATAAAAAAACACACTTATTGTAGGATTCAACCATGCCACTCTTTTAGTTCAGACTCTTTAGGACAAAAGACAAAGGTAGCTATAATTCACAACACCCTCATTATGAAAATATTAAATAAATACACATGAAAATGGAAGGGAATGGATCCTAAAATTTTATCCACACATATCGGCCTATGCCAAAATCGGATGCGACTCATGGACGTGACCACCCGACGAGATTTAGCCCACCCATCTACTGACTCGACATAGCGCACTATGCACAATGTCAGCCTCATACGAAATCAACGTCAGCTCGTGGCTTTGACCACCTGGTTAGAGTGACTCCACCCACCTATCAACCCGTATGAGCGCGTAACAACATGTAGGTTAGGCCATACAACACAACTAGCATTAGCTTGTGGCCCTGATCGCCCGACCAGGGTAGTTCCAGCCACCTACTAGATCATCACAGTGCCAAACAACACATACACATACACGTAGATAGCTGGCTGGTATAAGAATTCTTTTCTCAAGACATAATCTATCTGAAGATCAGGTCAGATGAGAGATCAAGAGCAGAAGTCAAAGTGTCTCACTCATCAAGTGCTCATAAACACTAGTATATACAGATACTTAGTCTAGGTCTTCCCTTCACCTTCCTAGGTCTTGTTCTTGAAAGTTCTAGTCCATCTTCTAATCTCACTCATATAATCCCAGTCCTTATACATCACATGTAATCTTATTAGTGGTACGAGATTTTTGGTCTACTTATTTTCCTTAATTGTGCATTTCTTTAGGTGCCATATTCTCAATTCATAAAGTCTTTCATATGGACATATATACATGCATACACATATATACAAGAGAAAAGAAAAATCTGAAGTGATAGCGTCTCACCAGTATGAAGTCAGAAGCCGCTTGAGCTTGTCGCCTCCAATCTCCTCTTCTTGTTTCATTGTGAGTCGCTATCTTCCATTTATTTATTTGATTCCTGTGTCTTTCTTCAAATCAAAGCAAAAACATCAGTTAGATACATTCCTATTTACAAAAACATTTCCTTAAGCTTTATGGAATTTTATTGAAAAAGATTCTTCCTTCAATCTCACCTTCTCTGATACATGCTCACCAAAGAAGCTGTGCTTGAAAAGAAGCCACCTTTGGATCACATCAATCCATGAATCATTTTTAAACAGATTAGATATGTGGACAAGCCATTTCATTTGCTTGTCCATTCCTTGGTGGTTTAAATGGTAGTCATAGCTTTTGAAAAACTTGAAAATCCATGATTCAATCATTTGGGCATAGTTACCTTTATTCATGAATCTCTCTAATGTATCATATGAAGATGCACGTGATAAATGAGCACATGTGTATAGATTTTTGAAATTTGGAGTATTTAGACCATTGTCAAACAAATCCATCATGCATATGTTTTGATCCATTTTAGGGTTGAAATCATTTGAAAGAATTTCATCATTTCCATTATGATTATCCAAACTTTCATCATCATTGCAATTGAGTCTTTGAATAGATTCACAAGTTTTGCACTCTGAATAAGAAGAACCATCATCTTTTGATTGTAGTATATATTCATATTTTTCATTCGATCTGTCATGATTTCTTTCTACTTGAATGCCATTAATTAGAGAATCTGCTTCTCTCTCCAATCTCTCCAAAAACTCTTCATGATCACTATGATCTAAAACCATCTCTTCTTCAACACGAAGGGAATCCATATCTTCATAATCAAGAAAATCATGATCTTCAATTTCTTTATTTAAAATGCCATCATAGGATTCTGCATCCATCTCTATCGCTTCTTGCTCATTCTCTTTAGACGATACACTTAGATCACATTCTTCATACATCTCCTCGGTCATCGGTTCTTGCTCAAATACTTCATGTGTAAATATCTCAGCACATTCATTTGAGTCAATTAAATCTCCATTTGTCAGATAGTATTTGAATCCAGCTTCATCAATGTAGCCATTTAGTTCAATATTTTCTTGTTTTCTCCTTGCGGGTTCCATCTCTTGATCCTGAGAAGGATTATTAACTTGAGTAGAAATTAGCACCTCAGTAGAAGTAGGGTTTTGAACTTGGGTCATAATTTGATTTGGTTGGATTATTGGTATTTGGAATAGTGGAATTTCTTGAGTGGGTTGATTTATTTGTATTGGTTGATTTTGATTTGGTGGTTGAGTTTGATCTTGTAAAGCTTCTACTTGATGTCAAGTTCTTCTTTTTTCTTCTCCACCTTCATTCGTTCTCATCTGCTTTTCTTCCACTACTGCCTCATGCTCCACTAAAGAGCATGAATAAGTAGCAACCGAGAGAGTATCTACAGGATCATTCCATCCACTTACCTCTTGGATCTCATTGCTTACTGACTTTAAGATTTCATGATGCATCTTCCACCGATCTAGGGACTTTATCACTTTACGCCATGGTTCTATATCATTATTTTCATCAATTACTTGATGTGCGTATGTATACAATGTTGAAAGACAAAGGTAAACCAAAAGACGAAGAAGAATCGATTTCTCAAGCTTACTATACAAGAGGTAAAGGCACCGACAGAGGAAGAGCAAGACGTTTTGGAAGAGGAAGAGGCAGCCAGAGCAATAACAAGAAGGCTTGTTGGATCTGTGGACTCAGTAATCATTTGGCTCATGATTGCTGGCACAATCAATAAGGATCAAATCAAAATCAAAACAGTATTAGCAGAGGCAGAAGCGGAAGATATCAGAGTAATTTTCAAAGAGGAAGACAAAATCAAAGAGGAGGCTATGGTAGAGGTGGAGCGAGAAGTTGGGGACAGAATCAATCCTACAACACCACCTACAACAACTACGCAAATGACACGCAGAATGAAAGTCATACATCATTGATGATGAACTCAATCAGCACACCAGATAACGAAGACCTAAAGGTATTTTATATTGATTCTGGATGTTCTAATCACTTGTCAAGAAATATAGAACTGATGTCCGAACTAGAAAAAGGTAGTTCTAGTCACACTGTTCAAACAGATGACAATACGAGACATAGCGTACATTCAATTGGAAAAGTGAAATGCAAGAGTGGAGCAGATTTGCTAACCAATGTTTTGTATGTTCCAACAATACCGAAAAATTTGATCAGTGTTGGACAGATAGTTGAAAAAGGTTTTCAGGTCAGATTTACAAACAAAGGAGTATTTGTAGAAGATCGCGAGAACGGATATAATCAGATCGTCTCTGGAAAGAAAGAAGGCAGACTCTTTACCTTAAGGGAACATCAGCCAAGTGTTGCTCACACATGGTGAGAAGGTGATTACAGAACATGATCTATGGCATAAGAGATTAGGTCATTTCAATGAAAAAGGAATTAAAGCTATGATCGCAAATCAGTCTGTACTAGGATTACCGAACATACAGAATCAACATATGATTCATAAGTGCGAAGCATGTCAGATGGGAAAAGTGTTGGAGCAAGTCTATGACAAGCCTAAGTATTGGCTTGAGTCCCACAAAGTCATAGAAAAAGCCTTAAAATGAAGACTATGTAAAGTTCACTTGTGAACTACCTCTTGTAACTTTTGAAGAGTTTACTTAATGTAAAAGTAAGAGAATCTTAAGTGGTTGAGTCCACTTGATCAAGAATGGAAAGAGGAGCCACGAATTCGTGATTTGTGGTAGGTAGAGAATCAAATCAATCATTGATTGATTGGAGAGTGATTGAGGGAAGTTAGCCTCCCAAACTCAACTATAAATAGATGGCAGTTTTAGTCGTGGTTAGAGAGACCTATGTGAAGACTTCAAAGAGCTGAGCTTTATGCCATATCAAGGTGTGATTACAAGGCACACATATGTATCAGTAAGTCATTGTATTGTACAAGCAATATACTTTCATTTTCATGATTATTTGAGTTCATCTTTCCATGTTCTTGTGATGTGTACTACTCACTGCCATTACTTCAGTTTTTCTCAGTCAGCTTGCAGAGATTGTTTCTCTGCACTTGGTTCATCATTTTCAGTGATTTAACTTGGTAAAGTTAGCTCTATAAGGCTACTATATGCTCACAAATTTTCATGTCATTTGGATGTTGGAATCTTCAGTTATGTTCATTTGAAGTCAACAGGGTATGTTCATCTTCACTTCTCTGTCAGGTACCCGACTTTTTCAGTCATCTTGTCAGAATCATTTCTCAGTGTTTACTCATCCAAATTCAGTGATTTTAAGCTTGTTGCATTCAGCTTACTGTCTAGTATAAGCATACAAATTTTCATGATCATTGGATTCTTACATCTTGAGTTATGTTAATTTTTCTACTCACTGGTCTATTTCTGTAGCAGCCCGTGAAAATCGGGATGATGTCATCACTTGTTAAAAGTCATTCTCAGTGTGTGGTTTGTTATTTTTGATGAGATTACTCTCTAAAGTTAGATCTTTAAGCTACCTAGCCTTCCCCAAGAGGAATTAATCTAATTGCTGCTGTGCTCAGAGAATTATGTAAAACACTGGACAGGTGTATTAACCAAGAATAGCAAGTTTTCACCTCTGAGCTAACTCCAACTTATCTGTTTTGATCTATCTTTTTGAGAGTGATCTTCCAAGGTACATAGGGTGTCTAATACATCCATTGGAAAGCTAAAAGGGCCCACCATCTACTCCTGGAGTTCATTTGGCTAGTGTAGAGCAAAGATTTTGCAACACCTCTTCATCTTCAACACATACCTATCCATCTCTTCACAGTGGTATCAGAGCAAGGTTGGACAACATGGCAGATGGATTTCCTTCATCAATTGACAAATTGGACAGAGGTAACTACTCAGCTTGGTCATTAAGAATGGAAGCTTATCTCCAAGGTAGAAGTTTATATGGTTATGTGGCTGGAGATGAAGTTATGCCAAGTTTCAGGAACAAAAGTCAACCAACACAAGAAGAGCAAGAAAGATTGAGCACATGGTGCTCCAAGGATGCACTTGCAAGGTCTTATCTCCTCAACTCTATCTCAGATTTTTTGTTGCCTCACATTAGAAGTTGTAAGACATCTCAGGAAGTGTGGGATGCACTTGAAGCTTTCTTTGCTTCAAGTACTAAAGCTAGGAAGCATCAACTATGGCTGGATTTCACAACTCTCAAGAAGGCTCCCAAACAAAATGTGACTGATTTTGTCACAAAGCTCAAGGACATAGCAGATCAGTTGGGAAGCATTGGAGAGGTAATAGATGAAGAGCAAATTGTAAGGCAGGTCATCAATGGCTTGAAGGCAGATGACAAGTGGGAAGCATTCACCACAGCTATGGATTTGTACATGGACATGCATGTACCTGATTTCAACACACTCATTGGACAATTACTTACTCAAGAGGCAAAGCTTATCAAAAATGGAGAAAGCTCTAAAGGTAATCAATCTTCAGCTTTATACACGGATAAAAGCAAGTCTAAAGATAACAAAGGAAAGGCAAAGAAAGTGGATGATGAAGCAGGTACATATCAAGCTAACTATGCAGGTAGAGGAAGACATGGCAGAGGTAGAGGAAGAGGAGGTAGACAAGGCAGGGGGAGATCCCAAGACTCCAACTCATGTTCTATTTGTGGATTAACTAATCATACAACTGAAAATTGCTTTAGGAATTCCAGGAATCAAAGAGGCAGAGGATACAATAGAGGAAGTTATGGCTACTCAAGAGGAAGGTTCAACAACTACCATGGCAACTACAACAACTACAATCATTCAAACTATCAAGGAGGCTACAAAGGAAGGAGAGACTACAATAACTACACAGAAGACTCAAACAAAGAGGATTCATTATTGATCATGAACATGGCTATGCCACAAGGTAAATCTGATGAGCATGTTTTCTACATAGATTCAGGTTGTTCAAATCATGTGGCAGGAAATGTGGCACTCCTATCAGATTTAGAAGATCCAAGGAATAAGCATGAGGTACAAACAGGAGATGATACAAAACATCCTGTGGAGAAAATAGGCAATGTCAAAGCACCTGATGGAAACATCAACCTACTCAGTAAGGTACTCTATGTCCCTACCATAACAAAGAATTTGATAAGTGTTGGGCAGATAGTAGAGAAAGGGTTGCAAGTCAGGTTCACAAAAGCAGGAGCATTTGTTGAAGATCCAAGTCAAGGATTCAGAAGAATTGCAAAAGGTGAAAAGACAGGTAGATTGTTCACATTTGAATTACAGGACACTAGAAACATTGCTCTCTTTAATTATGGTAGTCAGACACTCACAGAATTGGAAGTATGGCACAAAAGGTTAGCACATATTGGTGAAAGGTCATTAAAGCAAATCTGCAGGGACCAAAGTGTACTTGGACTTCCTAATTTGTCAAAACAACATATGATTTATAAGTGCAGTGCATGTCAATTTGGAAAGTCTCACAGGTTACCATTCATGAAGAAAGGTTATATGCATGGAGATCTCTTGGAGTTGGTTCATACAGATGTATGGGGACCAAGCAAGGAAGCTTCAATATCAGGATCAAGGTATTATGTTTCCTTTATTGATGATTGCAGCAGATGGACTATCCTATTCTTTATGAAACACAAAGATGAAGTTTTTTCATGTTTCAAAAGATATTTGGCTCTTGTGGAGAATCAAACAGGTAAATCACTAAAAAGGCTAAGGTCAGATGGAGGGGGAGAATACTTCTCCCATGAGTTTGATTCTTTTCTTCAAGAAAGAGGAATCAAAAGAGAGGTAACTACAAGGTACACTCCTGAGCAAAATGGAGTGGCAGAAAGGAGGAATAGGACAATTGTTGAAGCTGCAAGGTCTATGTTAAATGAAAAGCATTTACCTAATTACTTATGGGCTGAGGCTGTATCTACAGCCACTTACTTGATTAACAGGTTGCCTTCAAAATCCCTTGATGGGATGACTCCATATGAGGCTTGGAATGGAAGAAGACCAAGTTTAGATCATTGTAAAATTTTTGGATGTATTGCTTTTGCTCATGTTCCTTCACAGGTTAGAGGCAAGATGGATCCAAAAGCAGAAAGGTGTGTATTTATTGGATATGACAACAATCAAAAGGGCTACAGGTTATACAACCCTACCAACAAAGGATTCTTGGTAAGCAGAGATGTAGTTTTTGATGAGAACAATTCATGGTATGAAGATTCATGCAGGAAGGTCAATTTACCATATGATCTTGAAGAAGATTTTCCAAAGCTTGGTAGAGAACAATCAAAGATTGAAGAACAAGACACCTCAGAGGATGATGAAGAATGTCAGATGGAAAAGATCAAAGCATGGAAGTCTAAAGGTAAAGCAAAATTGCAGGAACTTGGACATGAGGCAGAATCATCACATCATGGCCTAAGAAGATCTATGAGGGAAAAGAAAAAACCAGAAAGGTATGGGTTTGACACCTCATTAGTAACTAAACATTCTATCTACATAGCACAGGACATAAACCAAGAGGAGCCATCATCATTTGAAGAGGCCAAAGCAAAAACAGAATGGAAGCATGCAATGAAGGAAGAGATTGAAGCACTTGAGGAAAACAACACTTGGGATTTGGTGCCCAAGACTTCATTCATGAAGGTAATAGGCTCAAGATGGGTCTATAAACTCAAGAAAAATTCTGATGGTTCAATTAACAGGTATAAGGCAAGGCTTGTGGCAAAAGGCTTTGCACAAACTCAGGGAATTGATTATGAGGAGACTTTCTCTCCTGTGGCAAAGATGCCTACTATTAGGTTTTTGCTTAGTATTGCCTCTTCCAAGAATTGGAAGATACTTCAACTAGATGTAAAGAATGCATTTTTGAATGGTTGGATAACAGAAGAGGTATATATGGCACAACCACCTGGTTTTGAGAATCAAGTTTATCCTGATTATGTGTGTAAACTTAACAAAGCATTGTATGGTCTCAAGCAAGCTCCAAGAGCTTGGAATTTCAGGCTTGTTTCATTCTTGCAGGACAAAGGCTTTCAACCAAGCAAAGCAGATCCTTCACTCTTTATTAAAAAGAGTAATTCTGAGGTCATCTACCTATGTGTATATGTAGATGATATTATATTGACAGGAAATGATGCAGATGGTATGAAGAAGATCAAAGATCAGATGAGAGAAGAGTTCAAGATAAGTGATTTGGGTTCACTTACCTACTTCCTAGGTTTGGAAGTTGTCTACAAAGATCATGGTTTGTTTCTCACTCAAAGAAAGTACATTAAGGACATGTTGGCAAAATTCAAGATGCAAGATTGTAAGATTGCAGGTACTCCAATGGAGGTTAATCACAAATTGAGCTCACATGAAGGTGAACTCATAGAGGACATCACATCATATCAAAGTCTAGTGGGTAGTCTCAACTATGCCACATTGACAAGAGTAGATATATGTTACAGTGTGAGTGTGCTAAGCCAATTTATGCACACACCAAGGAAACCACATATGGATGCTGCCAAAAGGATACTCAAATATCTCAAAGGAACCATAAATGAAGGACTTTACTATCCTTATGTATCTGATTTAGGTTTGAAGCTATTTTCTGATGCAGATTGGGCTAGCTCCAAGGAAGATAGAAGGAGCACTTCAGGTTATCTTACCTTTGCAGGTTCAAAGCTTATTTCATGGTCATCCAAGAAGCAACCCACAGTTGCTCTCTCTTCTACTGAAGCTGAATATAGAGGTCTTGCTATAGCTACACAAGAAGCTATGTGGATGAAGACATTATTCAAAGATCTTGGATTGGAGTTTGGAACTCCAACTATTTTTGGTGACAATATGAGTTCTATTCATTTGGCTGCTAATCCTATTTTTCATGCAAGGACTAAACATATTGAAGTTCATTATCACTATGTACGAGAGAAGGTTCTAAGCAAAGAGATTCAAATATCATATGTGTCCACTCATCAACAATGTGCAGATATTCTAACCAAAGCATTGGATGGTACAAAGCTTTGCAAATTCAAGGCTATGATTGGTTTGCAGGTAATCTTGGAAGATTGAAGACCTCAAGCATACTTGGCTTGAGGGGGAGCTGTTGGAGCAAGTCTATGACAAGCCTAAGTATTGGCTTGAGTCCCACAAAGTCATAGAAAAAGCCTTAAAATGAAGACTATGTAAAGTTCACTTGTGAACTACCTCTTGTAACTTTTGAAGAGTTTACTTAATGTAAAAGTAAGAGAATCTTAAGTGGTTGAGTCCACTTGATCAAGAATGGAAAGAGGAGCCACGAATTCGTGATTTGTGGTAGGTAGAGAATCAAATCAATCATTGATTGATTGGAGAGTGATTGAGGGAAGTTAGCCTCCCAAACTCAACTATAAATAGATGGCAGTTTTAGTCGTGGTTAGAGAGACCTATGTGAAGACCTCAAAGAGCTGAGCTTTATGCCATATCAAGGTGTGATTACAAGGCACACATATGTATCAGTAAGTCATTGTATTGTACAAGCAATATACTTTCATTTTCATGATTATTTGAGTTCATCTTTCCATGTTCTTGTGATGTGTACTACTCACTGCCATTACTTCAGTTTTTCTCAGTCAGCTTGCAGAGATTGTTTCTCTGCACTTGGTTCATCATTTTCAGTGATTTAACTTGGTAAAGTTAGCTCTATAAGGCTACTATATGCTCACAAATTTTCATGTCATTTGGATGTTGGAATCTTCAGTTATGTTCATTTGAAGTCAACAGGGTATGTTCATCTTCACTTCTCTGTCAGGTACCCGACTTTTTCAGTCATCTTGTCAGAGTCATTTCTCAGTGTTTACTCATCCAAATTCAGTGATTTTAAGCTTGTTGGATTCAGCTTACTGTCTAGTATAAGCATACAAATTTTCATGATCATTGGATTCTTACATCTTGAGTTATGTTAATTTTTCTACTCACTGGTCTATTTCTGTAGCAGCCCGTGAAAATCGGGATGATGTCATCACTTGTTAAAAGTCATTCTCAGTGTGTGGTTTGTTATTTTTGATGAGATTACTCTCTAAAGTTAGATCTTTAAGCTACCTAGCCTTCCCCAAGAGGAATTAATCTAATTGCTGCTGTGCTCAGAGAATTATGTAAAACACTGAACAGGTGTATTAACCAAGAATAGCAAGTTTTCACCTCTGAGCTAACTCCAACTTATCTGTTTTGATCTATCTTTTTGAGAGTGATCTTCCAAGGTACATAGGGTGTCTAATACATCCATTGGAAAGCTAAAAGGGCCCACCATCTACTCCTGGAGTTCATTTGGCTAGTGTAGAGCAAAGATTTTGCAACACCTCTTCATCTTCAACACATACCTATCCATCTCTTCACAAAAAGCCCACAAGTTACCTTTCCAGAAGAAAGGATTCAAACATGATGGAGTACTCGAGCTTATTCATACAGATGTATGGGGGCCAACGAAAGAAGGATCAATCAGCGGATCGAGGTACTATGTCTTATTCATTGATGATGCAACAAGGTGGATAACTCTCTATGTTTTGAAAGAGAAATCAGAAGTGTTTGGAGCTTTCAGGCATTTTCATGCATATGCTGAAAGACTTACCAGACAAAAACTTAAAAGACTGAGGTCTGATGGAGGGGGAGAATACTTCTCCCGAGAGTTCAATGATTATCTTTGGAATGCAGGTATCAAAAGAGAAATAACTTGCAGGTATACACCGCAACAAAATGGAGTAGCAGAAAGAAGGAACCAAACTCTAGTTGAGTTTGCACGAGCCATGTTAAACGAAAAGGATTGTCCAAATTATCTTTGGGCTGAAGCTGTAAACACAACGACATACTTGGTAAACAGATTACCATGTACAAATTTAGAAGGAATGACCCCTTATGAAGCTTGGTGGGGAAAGAAGCCAACACTTGATCATTGCAAAGTGTTTGGATCAGTAGCGTATGCTTATGTACCATCACAACTGAGACATAAGCTTGAACCGAAAGTAGAGAAATATGTGTTCGTCGGATATGATGAAAAACAGATGGGTTATGGGTTATGGAGTCCTCTAACGAAACAATTTATTGTTTCTAGAGATGTTACTTTTGATGAACAAAAAGGATGGTATACAGAGCAAAGACATACGACTGAAGAATCTGAAGAAGAGATAAGAAGAAGAGAGAAAGGAAAATCAATTGTGCAGGTGAACAGAGATGAAGATCATATACAGGCAAGTACGTCCAGGATCGGATCAGGTATGAGAAATGAAGATGAAGAAGTGTATTCAGACACTTATGAAGAACCAAGAAGGTCAAGTAGGACTAGAAGACAACCAGAAAGGCATTCATATGATACCTCATACATAACTCAAAAAGATTACGCATATATGGTCAAAGATGAAGAAGAACCACAGAGCTATGATGAAGCTAAAGGCAAGAAGCAATGGGAAGAAGCAATGAAAGAAGAAATCAGCGCACTAGAGGAGAACAAGACATGGGAACTTGTTTCGAAACCAAATGGTAAGAAAGTAATCGAAAATAAATGGGTTTTCAAAGTAAAGAAATTTGCAGATGGAAGGATAGCCAGACACAAAGCAAGGCTGGTGGTCAAAGGCTATGCCCAGATGCATGGCATAGATTATGATGAGACGTTTAGTCCGGTGGCAAGAATGTCAACCATAAGGACAGTAATTGCTGTAGCTGCATCGAAAGGATGGAAGCTAAGTCAGCTAGATATAAAGAACGCATTTCTGAATGGATACATTTCTGATGAAGTGTACATGGAACAACCTGAAGGGTTCGAAAGTTTCAGATACCCAAACTTTTTCTGCAGATTAAGAAAAGCACTTTATGGACTGAAGCAAGCTCCAAGAGCTTGGAATTACAGACTTGTGAAATATCTGAATGAACTTGGATACCAAAGTTTGAAGGCAGACGCAATTCTACTCATAAAGAGAACAGAAGAAGGTATGATCTACATTTGTATTTATGTAGACGACTTAATAATCATAGGAACCTCAGATGAAGGGATTACAGAAGTAAAGAAACTGCTCGAAAGAGAGTTCAAGATCAGTGACCTAGGGAAGTTATCATATTTCTTAGGAATGGAAATCACATACACAGATCATGGTGTATATGTTTCACAAGAAAGGTATCTCCTAAACTTACTGAAGAAGTTTAATATGGAGAATTGCAGAGAAGCTTCAACATCGCTTGAAGTAAATCATAAACTCAGCAGATACAGTGGTGTAGAGTTTAAAGATATGAAGAGATATCAGTCATTAGTAGGGAGTTTAATTTATGCTACGCTAAGGAGACCAGATCTTAGTTATGCAGTGGGAGTTCTCTCACAATTCATGCGTTGTCCGATAGATCAACATTGGGTTGCAGGACAAAGAGTTCTTAGATATGTCAAAAGAACTATAAAAGAAGGATTATATTATCCTTTTGTGTCAGATATAAAGCTGAAAGCATACAGTGACTCAGACTGGGCTGGAAGTCAAGATGACAGAAGATCAACGCATGGGTATATGATATACCTAGGAGATAAGCTGGTAAGCTGGTGTTCAAAGAAGCAACACACAGTAGCGTTATCATCAACAGAAGCCGAATACAAAGGACTCGTAGAAGCAGCTAAAGAAATAATATGGATGCAGACCTTGTTCAAAAGCATGGGTATTGATCAAGGTGTACCTATCATACATGGAGATAATATGAGCTCGTTGTATCTTGCAGCAAGCCCAGTATTTCATGCAAGAACAAAGCACATAGAGATTCAGTATCATTTCCTGAGGGAAAAGGTAATGGAGAAAGATATAGAAATAGTATACACTCCGACAAAAGATCAGATTGCAGACATTTTGACAAAGAGCTTGGATGGAACGAAGACAAACAGATTCAAAGAGATGGCAGGTATAAAAGAAAGAAAGATATATGAAAGACCGGAAGATGTCAAATTAGTGATTGAGGGGGAGCTGTTGAAGAAACACTCACGAATTTGACAAACAGACAGGCATAAAAGAAAAAAGAAAAAGAGAAGCAGAATCAAAGAAAATCAAAAGCCTTAGTGGAGGGACAAATCCATGACCGTTATGTACAGTACAGAATCTTCCAGGATCAAAGTTCGTTACACCGAATCAAACTGTACATAGAGAGAACGTGCATAGGAATAATGGGAGGGGAAGTGCGTTTTCAAGAGCGCGCAGTATAAATAGAGCACATACAGAAAGAATGAAAGAAGGAGAGTTTTTTTTGGTTATGGTTAGAAGAAGACGCCAAAGATCGCGTATGTAGAAGAAGACGCCAGAGATCGCGTATGTAAAGATGAATAACAGAAACCTGAAATGTCGGGTATTCATCTGAGAGAGATGGTAGGAAGGAACTACTCACTGTAGGAGAGTTTTTGTAGCTTGAGCAAGAAGAGTTCAAGCCTGGTTGTACACATCTTCTCTAATAGAAAACACATGTTCATGTGGAAACTCGTGTGCACTGTTCGTATGTGAAGAAACCGAAGTATTGTCATACTACGGTTAAAAATAGGTAACATATAAAGTTTTCACAGTAAACGTATTTCTGGTCAGTTACAGTTTCTCAGTAAACGAGTAATTTCCGGTAGAAGAACGAAGTAGATCTCGTAGAGTAATGCGAAGTTTTGTATGAGAGATAGCTCATTTTGTAGCTAGACATCTCTACTTTCAGTTGATCACCGTTTCCGGTGGAAAAGATATCTACACACAGTACAAAGCCTGACCGGAAAGAGGTTTTCTGAACTAGTGGAGTTTTTCCTTAAACTTCAGGAAGAGTTTAGTAAGTTAAGGAAGTTCACGCATCACTCCCTTACTTCATAAACATTCACTTGAAGAAATTATAATCAGAATTGAAGTTCATTCCGATATAATTCCGGTACGATCACGGTGTCAGTCCAGTGATAGTCTAGTGAAGTTTTGGTGAAATTTTTCAGTGAATCTAGAGTGCAGTCTTATACGTTGAGCGTCAGAAACTATGCTAAGCTATTGATTGATTACACAGGTGTTCTAAATCACTCTAGCTTAGTTCTTCTTGGGCGTGGCAAATTCCGCAGGCTTAATAAGGTTCAGCCTTCATCGTGTCGACAAGAAGTGGTATGAGGCAGAGCCGAGTAAAACCACATCACTCCAAAACATAGCAAGAAGTAGGTGGAACCCCCTAGGAACAAGTTGACCTTCTCACAAACTTCATCACAAAAAACCAGTCATGCTTGCAGAGCTTACTATTCTCTAATGCATTAGAATTTTCTAAAACTATTTTAACCACATATACTAGACACCAAGAGCTTTCCAATGAGCCAAAGAACACTCAATTTGGATAAATACACAAGGAGATATGACCTCTGCAAGTTAGAGGTTTAATGGAGACCTTCAGCAGAGGTGAAACCAGAGAACACACACTACTTGCAGAGAGTACTGCTCTCAGCTTACAAATCCAATGATTAGGAAAATTTAAAGTATGAAAGTAGACAGTAAGAGCTTTCGAATGCGATATCAAATATGTAATTTGGATATATAATGAGGGAGATACAAGCTCTGCAATCTCTGCATACAAACTAGAGCAGCATAGAGATACACATATGCCTCTCTTGGACTTCCCACAAGATCATGACTTTTCTCCTCTTTTTATAGCATGGGAAACTAATCTAAAACCTTCCTAATACATCTAAATTCCTGGTAGACACTTGGGTGGAGGTATTATATGACTCAAGTGCCAAAATAAGCAAAGTATTGATGGACTTTGAGAACTAGCCACATCGACCTTCCACTAGGACACCACTACAACTCCCTTATGACTCACTAATTTGATTCACCATGTTCTAGAACTCACGTGGTATTTTTGCTTTTTAATGAATAATATGAGCCTTCTTGAACTATATGAAGACTTCCCAAAGGTATTTACATAATTTGAAGCGTGTACCCTACATAAAACAAATGTTCACAACATTCTCCCCCTCAAGTTTCAAAGGGTATTTCCTTCATGCCAAGAATATAGTTGAATCTTTGAAGCTTTGGTCCATCCAAGGATTTGGTGAATATATCTGCAACTTGATCCTTTGTTCCCACAAAAGTAACTTGTACTTCATTATTTATGGCCTTCTCTCGAACATAATGATAGTGAACCTCTATATGCTTTGTTCTAGCATGAAGATAGGATTTGAGGTCATATGAATGCTACTCAAGTTATCCCCATATATCAGTGGTACATCAACCTGCACATTCAAGTCATGAAACAACTTTTTAAACCACATAAATTCAGTAGTAGCCAATGCTAAACCTCTATACTCAACCTCTGTAGAAGATAAAGCAATTGTAGGCTGTTTCTTTGAACTCCATGTTAATGTCTTGTTTCCTGCTATTACCACATATCCACTTGTGGATCTTCTATCATCTTTGCTTCCAGCCCAATCTGCATCACTAAAGACTTTAAGAGTTAGATCAGCATCATGACTATAAAATAATCCTTCGTTCATGGTACCTTCCAAATACCTAAGCACTCTTTTTGCTGCATGCATATGAGGTACTCTAGGTTCATGCATAAACTGTGACAATACTCCCATTGCATAGCATATATCAGGTCTAGTTTTTGTTGCATAAATCAAAGATCCTACCATTGATCTATACACATTCATATCATGCAACTCATCACCTTCCTTTGCACTCAACTTTACATTACATTCCATTGGAGTAGAAACACATTTACATTCCTGCATACCAAACCTTTTCAACATATCACATATATACTTTCTCTGTATCAACCACATACCTTCATCGCCATACACAATTTCAATCCCAAGAAAGTATCTAAGCAAACCAAGATTTGAAATTTTAAATTCCTTTCCCAAATTACATTTTATCTCATCAATTGCTTTTGCATCATTCCCTGTAATCAACAAGTCATCCACATAAATGCATACATAGACACACATGCCATCTACATGTTTTACATAAAGTGAAGGATCAGCATGACTCGCTGTGTATCCTTGTAGCATAAGATACTTTACCAACCTTGCATTCCATGCCCTTGGTGCCTGCTTAAGACCATACAATGCCTTCTTTAACCTGCATACATGATTAGGACATTTTGCATCCACATAACCATCTGGTTGTGACATATACACTTCTTCATTTAACTCACCATTAAGAAAGGAATTCTTTATATCGAGTTGATATATATTCCACCTTTTACTTGCAACTAAAGCCAACAAAGTTCTCATCGTTGCCATGTTTGCTACTGGACTAAATGTCTCCTCATAGTCCAATCCTTGAGTCTGATTATATCCTTTTACTATAAGTCTAGCCTTATATCTTGACACACTACCATCACTATTTCTTTTAATCTTAAAAACCCACTTGCAACCAATTACCTTTTGCTTTGGTGTCTTTGGAACTAAATTCCAAGTCTTGTTATCATGTAGTGCTTCCATTTCTTCGCTCATTGCTTTCTCCCACTTTTCATCTCTTTTTGCCTCATCATAACATGTGGGTTCATTTGCCTGCTCAACTTTTGTCATAAAAGCATAATGAGTATTCATGAAAGATTCATAAGTATACCTTTGAGGTTGCTTACTCACTCTTGAAGTTCTTATTAACTCCAACGTAGATGTTCTTCCTTTCTTATTAGGAACCTTTGATGATTCTCCATAGTCACATACATCACTAATTTCCTCTCCTTCATCATTAACTTCAACAAGTTTGAGTTTACCTTTACTTTTAACACTAGGAGGTGAATCTTGCCTTAATCTTCCATTGAAAGGTAGCTCTCTTTCTTCATCCAAACTACTTTTCTCATCACTTAAACTTCTTGTGGGCTGAGGTAAGCACTCATCTCCTTTACCTGTATCTTCTTCATCTTCATTTATGACCTGCAAACTTTTCTTATCTACATACCATGAAAGTGTTTCATCAAAATTTACATCTCTTGAAACAACCACCTTATTGGTATGAGGATTATAACATCTATATCCTCTTTGAGTATCTGCATAACCAATAATTATTCACTTTTCTGATTTCACATCAAGTTTTGATCTCACTTCACTAGGTACATGTACATAACATACACAACCAAATACTTTCAAATGACTTACACTTGATTTCCTTCCATTCCATACCTCATATGGTGTCAAATGATGAACTCTAGCAGTAGGTACTCTATTCATAATGTACACACTTGTGCTAACAGCTTCAGCCCAAAAAGAATTAGGCAAACACATATCATTTAGCATGCTTTTAGATGCTTCTGCTATGATTCTATTTCTTCTTTCTGCAACTCCATTTTGTTGTGGAGTATACCTGCATATAACTTCTCTTTTGATACCTTCATCATACAAAAAATCAGTAAAAGCTTGAGAGAAATACTCTCCCCCTCCATCGGATCTTAGCTTCTTAACATATCTTCCTGTTTGCTTCTCGACAAATGATTTAAAATTTTTGAAACAATCAAAGACTTCACTCTTATGTTTAATGAAATACACAAATGTCATTCTACTATGATCATCAATGAATGATACATAGTACTTATTACCTGCCAAGGATGCCTCTTTAGTAGGACCCCATACGTCTGTGTGTATAAGGTCTAGCAATCCACTGCTTACATAGCTTGAATGCTTGAAAGGCTGTCTACTCTGCTTACCCATTTGACATGCTTCACAAAGATGCACCATATGTTGCTTAGTAAGATCAAGTAATCCTTCAACAATCCTCTTCTTTGATAGCTCCTTTAACCTATGTACATTCATGTGTCCAATCCTTTTGTGCCATAGATCAAGCTCTGCTATTCGATGCATACCATAAGAGAAATAGTTTGTATGATTTGGGTTTACTTTGAATGTAAACAATCTACCTTGTTTTTGACCTCTAGCAATTAACCTCCTTTGCTTTGGATCCTCAATGAAGCAACCTGCATGATTAAATCTTATTTGCAAACCTTTTTCTACCATTTGACCAACTGACATCAAATTCTTAGTGATCGTTGGCACATAAAGTACATCCTTCAAGTAATTTGTCTCGCTCTTATCCTGCATAACAACATCTCCAACCTGCATAATCTTATGTGTTGTATCATCTCCTGTTTCAACATGACCTTTACATGAAGGATTATGCATATTAGAAAACCATGAAGCATCATGTGACATATGGTTAGAGCAACCACTATCTACATACCATACATCACTATTGCAATTCATCTTAGTTTCTACATTCATCATAAGAAGAGAATCATAATCATCACTTTTACCTTCAACTGCATAATTTCCTTGTTGTTTACCTCTTCTTGAATATCCTCCTCTTCGATTACCACCTTGATTATTTTCATTTTGATAACAATCTTTGGCATAGTGTCCATACCTTCCGCATATATAGCAATTGTTGTTATCTTCACTCCTTTGTCTTTGATTGTAGTTGTAGTAGCCTCTCGTACCTCTAGCGCTTGATCTTCCTCTTCCTCTTGTGTTGAAGAAGCCACTTGAAGTCCCTTGATCATCACTCCTTCTTCCTCGACCTCTATTTGAACCTCTTCTTCCTCTGTTTCCACCTCTTGATGATCCTACATAAAGAGCTTGTCCTTGAGATCCTTTTTGATTTGAAGTAGAGCCATTTAGATTCATCTCCTCCGTGACCATGAGAGCAACAAGCTGATCAAAGTCTGGTAATTCTCCTCTAACATAAACCAAAGTAATGAATGGTTTCCATCTCTCATCATCCTTGAGTGTGTTGAGAGTATGTGCAACCAAGTCCTCGTCCTCCACATGAGCTTGAATTGATCCTAATTGATCTGCAATCTCTTTAACCTTCAACAAGTAATCATTGACCGATGTCCTTGTATCTTTCTTTATGTTATTCAACTCATTTTTGAGTTGAATCTTCCTTGCTCTTGTACCTGTAGCATACAACCTTTCCAATGCAAGCCAAACATCTCTACTTGTCTCTAGATCTTGTATGTGTGCTACCATTGAATCTTGAATATTTTGTGATAAAATGAATATAACCCTTTTGTCTCTTTCATTCCAAAGTCTAAACTCCCTCAATTGGTGTTGATCTGGATCCTCTGGTAATATAGGTTTGATATCCGTTCCATCAATCAAACCATACAAGCCTCTACCTTGCAAGTATGCTGTGATTCTAAATCGCCATGCTTGATAGTTGTTCTTATCAAGCTTCTCTATTTGTGCATGTTGATCGCCCATTGTGTAAATATTAAACTTCCTCCTTTAAATCTCCTTTTGGATATATATGATAAGAAGAAGTATGAGATTTACCTTTGTTATAAAGTTTATGCACCTTTCTTTGCTTGGATGTTGCTTGAGATGCTTCCTTGCTATCTCCTTCTACCTTTGTGTAGTGTCGATGATGAACCGCTACTCCAATAGCTTCAAATTCTTCATCAAGATATTATAAACTTCTCCAAGCTTCAATTCCTTGCTCTGATACCAATGTTGGAGTTTATTGACCTCCAAAATATAGCAAGAAGTAGGTGGAACCCCCTAGGAACAAGTTGACCTTCTCATAAACTTCATCACAGAAAACTAGTCATGCTTGCAGAGCTTACTATTCTCTAATGGATTAGAATTTTCTAAAAATTTTTTAACCACATATAATAGACACCAAGAGCTTTCCAATGAGCCAAAGAACACTCAATTTGGATAAATACACAAGGAGATATGACCTCTGCAAGTTAGAGGTTTAATGGAGACCTTCAGTAGAGGTGAAACCAGACAGCACACACTACTTGCAGAGAGTACGGCTCTCAGGTTACAAATCCAATGATTATGAAAATTTAGAGTATGCAAATAGACAGTAAGAGCTTTGAAATGCGATATCAAACATGTAATTTGGATATATAATGAGGGAGATACAAGCTCTGCAATATCTGCATGCAAAACTACAGCAACATAGAGATACACATATGCCTCTCTTGGACTTCCCACAAGATCACGACTTTTCTCCTCTTTTTATAGCATGGGAAACTAATCTAAAACCTTCCTAATACATCTAAATTCGTGGTAGACACTTGGGTGGAGGTATTACATGACTCAAGTGCTCAAATAAGCAAAGTATTGATGGACTTTGAGAACTAGCCACATCCACCTTCCACTAGGACACCACTGCAGCTCCCTTTCGACTCACTAATTTGACCCACCATGTTCTAGAACTCACGTGGTATTTTTGCTTTTTAATGAATAATATGAGCCTTCTTGAAGTATTTGAAGACTTCCCAAAGGTATTTACATAATTTGAAACTTGTACCCTACATAAAACAAATGTTCGCAACAAGTATGAGAATCTACTACGTCAATTGGCCTGGTGATCATCATACTTAGCAATAAACCTATGAAAGTAAATTTGCATGAAGCAAATGCATGATTTCACATTCACAATAAGTTCAGTGGAATGTTACAGAGAAGACAGAACACCTTTTCAATCATAATCTTGGAATCACATTGAAGAAAACATTACATGAGGATCAGATGCTATTACCCGATTTAGTCACAATTCACATCAAGAATCAGTAAGAAGTCTTTGTATCAAGGAAAAACACTGTTCGAATGTAGTTGAACGCTATATATGCACAGAAGCTTTCAATACCTGGTATAAATCAGTAGCATAATGAGATATCTTTAGGCTTCAGCAGCATGCATGTGTTTTGAGACCGTATCATCGCTTCCTCTTTCGTTAACATATGCATACCCCTAAAATGATATGTCATCAACTCTTTTACTTGAAGATTCATTCTCGCAAGAACTTCTCATTGAATCTGCTGCTATGCGAAGTATAGGCCAACCTGATGGAGAGATCCTTCAACCCCTTTCCCATCTCATAGTTGGCTGCTCACAATCCTCCAGAAGACAATGCCCTCGTTCTGCCCGAACTGCCTCAAACTTTGAATTAACAGCCTCTCAAAAGATCGCATCTTTTCATAATACTCTGTTCAAAGCTCATTAAATTGATCAGTGCTACTTTCTCTTGCCGTCCCCCCTCGGATGTTCTGACAACCATTGTCCACTTATTTTCTGATTACAGAACTAAAAAAAATTCAGACAACAAAGCCCGCAGTAGTCGAACGCCCCGGTTACTCGATTCCCCCTTTTTCTTCTATATCTTTCCTCTTCCATTGAATCCATTTCTCGTGAAGATCACGTGATCCGCCCAACCTTCTATGTATAATTCGTACCTGTTCTCTTTATTGGAAAAGGAGAAAACTCATTCCCTCATTTCTCTGAAACTATTTTTGCTAAATATTTTTCCCGTAAGTGTACATATGCATATGTAAATATAAGCTTAATATACAAAACGTAGCACTTTCATTATCACACACACATACATGATCGTACTTAGGCATGGATTTTTACATATGTGCCTTGTCAAGGGAGCACTTCCGTGATGAAACGCATATACATAAATACACTTTTGACTTCCTGTATAGAGGCACACATATATACATATTCGCATATGCACATTTGAAGGTCACAAGCCATTCTTATGTTCTTTATGCAACTATACAAGGAATGCAAAAATAAAGTTGTTAGAGCAGATCAATTTACGTTTTCAGATAGCATGCCAATCCTCTACGGATACATTCGCATGTATTTGTAGATACCGTTTTTATTTCTAGATGTCAATTCCCACTTCTCATCGAGTGCCTCCATTCAATAACTCCTCGAAGGTGCAACCCGAACCACTTGATTTCTTAACATATACTTAAGTTTCAATCCATGTCTTCTTGATCCCATGAAACGAGCCTCCGACAACTTCCCAATATAACCTGCAAAGTTAATATACCCAACCATTTTATTCAATTACGGTATACCTTTTTAGCACCTTAAAGTTGGGATTCCATGCTTAATTATTAAGCTTGAATTTGAATCGCAACCACAATGTGCTCATGGATATGTCCTCTACCCATATATAATTCGGTAATTTCTTTTCATTAAGCATTGATCTAGGTACTTCCACAATGGTTCTATTTTTTCTACTTGCTACACCATTTTGCTAAGGTGTATACCTAGTTGTAGGGTCTCTTTTGATTTCTCTTTCTTGCAAGAAGGATTCAAATCCATGGGAGAGATACCCTACCCCTTTATCAAACGTTAGCCCCTTTAGTGTTCTACTGTTTTGATTCTCAACAAGTGCGGCATACTTCTTAAAACAACATCCTTATGCTTCATGAAATACTTTATAGTTGAGATGCTATAATTTTTAATCAAAGACATAATATCGTGACCTTCAGATAGATTTTTCATTTCTTGGTTCCCGAACATCAGTGTGTATAAGCTCCAAGATGTCTCCATGTATGTGTCCTCTCTTTGTGAAAGGTTGCCTATGAGACTTGCAAATTTTTCTTGCACTACATTTGTTAGTCATGTTTCTTTCAGATATTATGTAGTACAAGTACACTTTGATCTCTATTGATTTCTTCCAAGGTCCTCTATCCAATGTGAACCATCATTTTGTGCCAAACGTCTAGTTCTTATAGGTTTTCTGTGCCATAAGTTAACAATGATATCAAACTTATGTCTTCAAGTTTGAAGGTGAATAGCATATATCGTTTCACCTACGGCTATCTTCTTAAACCCTTGTTATGGATCTTCTACAATAGTTGCATACCTTGTGAACTTCACTTGCAAACCTTTTTCCATAATTTTCCTACTCTAATCAAACTATTAGTGATGTTAGGTACAAAGTGAACTCTGTGAAACAACTTTTTGTGACCATTTGATGTCTTCAAATTCCCTATTTTCTCTAGAGGGTGCCATGTTTCATATCCTCCTTTAAATTCATGCTTATTCTTGTGGTCTTCCAAATATGAGAGTAGTTCTACATACCGTGCTACATGATTTGAACATCAAGAACCAATATAGAATACATGTTCATCTCATTCACCTCCTTTCATTCATGTGTTCATGACAAAGATTGAATATTCTTATCCTTGATCATAAGTGTAGATGTTTTAATCTCATCTTCATTTGAAGCCACCCTGATAACAGTGCTTGAAGTTCTTATTGCCATTATGCCCATAGTTATTAATGTATCTGGATGTAGGAGCTCCATCTCCTCCTTCCTTATATACTTCTCCTCTTTGGATCCTTGGGTTCTTGAAGCAATTATTTGTGATAGGATTTGTGAATGCACATATGGAACAATGTGAGGAGCTTTGATATCTTCCCCTACCTTGTCTACCTCGTTTGTCTTTTCCTCTAGAACTTCTCCCTTTACCTCCAAAGTCAGCTTGGGAGGTGCTTTCTTCTTCATCAGATTTGTTCCCTTTACCTTTGACATGTTTACTTCTAACTTTATTAGTTCATAGGGTTGAGGATATAGATTTGCTTTAAAGAAAGAAGAAAAAGTCTAACTAGTTTACTTGAGTCACTAGCATGAAAAGTGGAAATGAAGGGAGGCTCCTCACGTGTAGTTCTTGTACATTTATTTTTCATGTAATGTAAGAGAAATTCCCACAAAAAAGAATACATTTATTAATTTTGTTTATGGAAATGGGTAGGTTTTCTTTGTTCATGCATGAAAATATACTTATCCTAACTAATATCGTTATGATTTGTCTATCGAAACATATGCATTACGATCTCATGCTACGTCTATACAGAGTTGTAGATTGTTTTCACGTCCATGTTTTTTGCCCTTTTACTTGCTAGCGCTAATTGTTGTACTTACTGTAGGATACTACACACTTCCATGGTGCAAATACTAGACATGATGTGCTTCAAAACTTACTTACTGAATGATACTACACACTTCCATGGTGCAAATACTAGACATGATGTGCTTCAAACCTTATATTTATATGAGTTTAACAGAGAGATTGTAGAAAATATCCAACCTCATGACATTTTATAAATGCATATCTGCATTTATGTCTCAAACACCAATTCCTACATTGAAACAAGATGCAAAGAGGATTCTCTCTTATTTTTTTAATGGAAACAATTATTTCCCTTTACTTCATTGGAAAAGTTACTATGAAAATTTACGACAATCTTGAATTTTTCAATGTCATGGGTGAAGATTAAAGAGATAATGAACCTATTAAATCCAAAGGGATTCAATACATTTAGTAGGGGCATCATATTCTAACCACACCAATAGGAAGAAATCCAAACCAAGCAAGTTTAAGGGACTTGCATAGGCTTTGGAAAACGAAATAACTACAATAAAGTAGAAACTTTTCTTTAATGCAACTTATCTTTTGTACTTTCACTTAAATAAATGCAGTTATATGCATCCATGCACATTTCTTTCCCACATGTTTGCATTTATTCTCACCTATAGGTGTTGGAAATATGTTGGAAAGTAGAAATGGACTTGGAAAATATATATATTTAACTTCCTACACTCCATTTATATAGAGGTATTCAGCTTAAAGTATAAAATCTGACTTTGAAGCCAATTCAGCTATGGATATATATTGTAGCATCACAGATTGATAAACATAATTATCTTTTTTTTCCCTCTCAGCATAAATAACAACATATAAACTCCTTTCTTTCTCCCTTTCATGCTTTGTCACATTTTTTCTTTGAATGAAGAATACATAGAAACAACACGAATGGATCTCTCTCAATTTCTTTCACATCACTTACCTTAACCAAAGTTTAAATTTTGAGTACGTTATGTCCTCACCCTTGCATAGTCTCTTGAACCTTCTTGTTCTCAACCTAAGTTTCTTAGTGTAACATCTCTTGGGGATTTGAACTGCCAAACGCCCATCTAGTAGTGTAATGGGATAGGCACGTGCTCCTAAAAGCTATGTTTGGCAATGAATAGTAGATGAGGATGATGATAATGCATATAAGTATTGAAATGTAAATTATAGTACGTGGACATGTTGGAGGAATCAAGGACTAAGAGATAAGTACAATAAACACTCTAAAAGAGAGTAAGAGCTCATTTATATCTCACAACCATTCAAGTAAAGTATATCTCACAACCATTCTCACAACCATTCTCGTTGATCTTAGTAGGTATTTGATTGATTCTACTTAAAAATCCCACTACCATTTTGGTATATATTTGATTTTGAATTTAAACATGAGCCAACGATTTTGAATCACGAATACTTATCCTAAGGAGGACTTTTACAATAGATAAGACTATAGTGAAATTTGTCCTTAGAAATTAATAAAGAACATATGTATACATACAGATTTCCTTTTACATTTCAATGTTATGGATATTTTAAAGCATTTAGGCTTGCCATGTTCACAAATAGATCCCCCTTAAGCCTAAGATGCTTGAGTCTTCATTCCCTTGCAATCTGATCAAGTCCAACCATTGGTCTAAAAATCTTTAACTTTACTCCATCCAAAGCTTTAGTTAGCATGTCTCACCTTGTTGCTGAGTTGAGTTGTTTGAAACCTCAACCTCCTTGCTTCAAATCTTGTTTCTTGACATTTGTCTTTTATACCTTCCAATTGAAGCTACAATAATTTGAGTACTTTGCTTGTAGGAATTTCTGCTATAGGAGAAACGGTCTCCTCATAATCATTTCTTTGATTTTCAACATATTTGCTACTAGCCTAGGTTGTAACAATTTATGGTTCCATTAGAGTTCCTTTTTACCTTATAATTTCATTCAAATCCAATGACCTTCTTACTTGATATCTGAGCAACTAAATACCAAGTGTTCTTCTCTTGTAGTGCCTAAATCTCTTCCTCCTTAGCATGCTAATAATATAGCAGCTTCTTCTCTCCCTCATATGACGAGGGTTCTTCAAATTTTATGTCTTGGTCCCTGTCTACACTATGATTAGTGTCTAATGAGGTGTCATATGCATAATCTTTGGCTTCTTCTTATCCCTTATAGAAGTTTTAATGTTTCATTGAGATGATTCTGCTACATGGAAAAAACGTATTTATCAAGTTGAGAGTGACTAGAGTGAGAAATATACTTAAAACGTAAGAGGTGAGATGCCAAATTTCACGAAGCACACAATCCACATACACAATCATAGAGATTGATTCATATCTCTATATGAAAAAGCTACGTTGATGGAAATATTGCATAGAGAGACTCAACTGGGTGTAAATTTCATGTTCCAAACATTAGACGAGGTAATGAGACCCAAAGTTTGCTTCATTAACTATGAGAAACTCAAAAACTTGAGAAATACATACGCAGCTATAAATAGTAGCTGAAGATGATGATAAATGTTCAAGTATTGAAATGTATAGTATAGTAAATGGACATGTTGGATGAATCCAACGTATTATTTACTTGATCACAAGATATCCTCAATCAAAAGCTTTGAATCACTCAAGAATATCAGAGGAGAGAAAAAATATAGAACGTCGAAGAGTAGATAAGATATGACTCAGAGAAAGAGAAGTTTTGGTGTTATAGAGTTGAATCAATCGATATGATATCTTTGCAAAATAGCTTCTCCATGATTCCGTGCTTTCTTTAGTAGTACCTATCCAAAAATAGAAGAAAACCAACAAAAAGACATATGTGAAAATATTCGTAAGTTTGCACGGCAACATGTATGCTTACAAACCACGGATTCAAATAGAAATAGAGAAGCCCACTTTTCTTTTCAAGTACCTAGAAAAACAACACTTTTCCAAGCTTTGTAACTATAAAACAGTGAGGAAATTCTAGAGAGCAAATAAAATCAAGGTATTTTCTTATACTAAACTAAATGTAGATCCTTAAACGAGGTACTTAAAACATGACTTAGGAAAATTTCATAGAGACACTGTTATTGTCTTGTGTATGCTCTAACTTTCTCTCATACAACATTTTTCTTAATTCTTTCATCTTCACCTTCACTTTCCAACTCGAAAACATGATGTGGATAAGATTTAGAGAGAGAATATGAAACTTTTCATCCCTAAATTTTGCCTAGATGTAGAAACCTAATTATTCATTTTAAATATGATCTCCACAATGTAACTCGAAAAGTTCAAAATGAACTATTTCACTATCAAACGGCCTAATACAATTTTCTTCCCTTTTGAAAACTCTTTCCTCATAGTTGGAAAGAAGGATAATATGCCAAAAGATCATTGTAGTTCACCCAAGTCAAATCTTCAACCGCATATGAGTGCCATTTGACCAAAATCTCTACTATAGATCTATTTCCAAGTTATTTTTCCATCCTATCTAATACTATTTTAGGCTGAAGCTCAAAAGATCCATCATCTTTCATATTATCTAATACTATTTTAGGCTGAAGCTCAAAAGATCCATCATCTTTCATATTATAGTTGTCCTACAAGACACGAGAAACATTATGTACATATCTTTTAAGTAAGCTAACATGAAATATAGGATGCACATTTAAATTTTTAGGTAGTTTCAACAAATAAACAAGCAATCCAATCTTGTCCAAAACTTTAGAAGGACGTGTGTATACTGGAGAAAGTCTATGATCCTTTCCTAGCAACGAATAAGATTGGTGAGGATTGACTTTAAGGAAAATCATGTCATCCATCTTCTCAAGCCTTTCTTTACATACTTCTACTTTATGTGGAAAATGAGAATAGAAAGGTGGAGTCATGGAGTTATAACCATACATAGAGTCATTTCTATTGATGCATACCATGCATTGTTGTATCCAAACTCAACTAAGGGAAAATATTCACTCTAATTATCCTGCTTTTGATTCACATACATATGCAACATATCTTCAAGTACCTGATTAACCCTCTTGGTTTATCCATCAGTTTATGGATGGAAAGATATATTCATACGAATTTGAGTTCCAATCAATTCAAATGTTGCTCTCCAATTTTACAAATAGTCTTGAAACATTTATGGCATTATCAGTCTTTTTGTAGAAACAAAATGTGCCACCTTGATAAGTCGATCAACTACCACAAATATGGTATCATGTTTACTTCTTGTTATAGGCAATTTAGTGATAATGTCTATAGAGATAAACTCCTACTTTTGATTTCAAATATCCAAATGTTTACGCACTCTAGACATTCGCTTCAACTAAGACTTCACCTATTGGCACTTTAAACACTTACTAACCTATTTTCCAATATCCCGCTTCATACATGGCTAGAAGTAAGAATAATTTTTTAATGTAGTTCCTTGAATAACCTAGATGTGTAGAAAAAGAAGCATCATGAAAATCATGCAATATTTTAACTTTTAATGGAGACTTAGAAGATGCATAATTTATTGTTACAATACAAAGATCCATTCTGTAAATGAAATTCATCATGATAGATCGATTCCCTATTTGCATGCAAAAAATTCAAGATAGGTGCATAGAAAGATTCATGTTTTAGTTCTTCTTGAATTTGATTGAGTAAATCAGAATTTGATAGAGAAAGAAGACTACATAGAGTTCTCCCACTCAATGCATCAATGAACTTATTTTGCTTATGGACCAAATACTTAACGCCAAAATCATACTGAGCATATAATTCAATCCAATGCTTTTCCATTTTTTAAGCAATGGTTATGTGAAAATGTATTTTAGACTCGGATGATCTGTTTTCAATTCAAACTTAACCCCTACGAGTAGATGTCTCTAATGCTTAAGTGCATGTAAAACAACAAACATTTCAAGATAGTCAGTAGGATAACTAAGTTCATGTTTTCTTAATTTTCTAGATTCATATGCATCCGCTCTATCATCCTGTGATAGAACACATCCTATTTTACCACCACTTGCATCACATGCAACCAGAAATGGCTTTTCCATTTCTCATATTTTCAAAACACAATTTTTAATGAATTTTTGTTTCAATGATTTAAATGATTTTTTATATGCATCGCTCCACACAAATCCTACATTCTTTTTAGTCAACTCTATGATAGGATTAGCTATCTCAGAGAAATCGTTAATATGTGCTCTTTCATTTTGTGCCAATCTTAAAAAATGTTTAACATCCCTTATAGATTTTGGAACTAGCCAATCAATTATTGTTTTCCCTTTATCTTGGTCTTTATGAATTCCTTCTTTAGATATGGATCTTCCTAGATACAAAAGTTTATCCTTAGCAAAGAAACTCTTACACTTCTTTCCATACAATTTGTGTTCTCTAAGATTTTCCAACATCTTCTTGAGATGTACATCATGCTCAGGATCATCTTTAGAGTATACAAATATATCATCAAGAAATACTAAGATGAATTGAACTAGGTAATCATGAAAAACATTTTCCATCAAGCACATAATGTGGCAAGAGCGTTTGGTATTCCAAATGGTAAAACACTAAACTCGTAGTGGCCATAATGTGTTATAAAATCCGCCTTGGATAAATCTTCTCTTTTAATTCTCATCTCATGATATCCAGATCTTAAGTCCATCTTAGTGAATGTAGTCACTCCACTAATTGACCTAATAAATCATCTATTTTAGGGAGTTGGTACTTAAATTTAATTGATTTTTTATTCATCCCCCCTATAGTATACATAATCTATAAGAGCCATCTTTATTCCAAGGTGCACTGCAAGGTGAAACACTCGGTCTTATCAAGCCTTTCTTCAAAAGATCATCTAATTGAATCTAAACCTCCTTTAGTTTATCTATGTTAAATCTATAGGGCTCTCTAGAATATGCTTCACTCTCGGGATAGAGGTCAATCGCATGGTCAATCTGCCTAGGTGGAGGTATACTAGGAAAGTCTTCTAGAAAGACATGCATATTCTTTCAAAAGATTCTCTACATAATTTGGATGACTTTCATCATTATCTTCCTCGTGCAAATTGATCACATACACTACAAATGTTCTACATCCATCACATATATCTCTAATTATATGCATAGCATAAATGAGAATAGGCTTAGGATTATGTGCATCACCTAGAATGTGGATAGGTTCATCATCTACACTTAAAGTGATTGTTCTTTATTCGCAATCAAATGTTTAAAATTTTTTAACTAACTAGTCCATGCCTATACCTCCATCAATTTGTTTCATTTCAATCAGATGGAAACTCCTAAAAATACACCTATCAGAAAAAGTACATGCAATGTTTTCAATGTATCCTTTTGTATGTGTAGGCATCCAGTGTCCATCTCTATAGAGAACAATGAATGTGTAGAATTAAAAAACAATAGCATCAAGAAGATCAACATATCTAGATCCCTTCACTTGATAGCGAGGCTCCTCACAAATCCCTTCAATAAAATTTATCTTTAGAGAATCACTAATAACCTCCTATTCATATTTGTGAAAATGTATGAACGTTTCTTTGTACTTATCACTAGAGAGGCTATGCTTTCCACTCTCTTGTTGTTGAAAATTATAAAACTCCATCTTCTTCTGCATATGGTTGTGTGGAGAACACTAATGCTTTTCTTCTTGCTCTTTGAATTCCTTCAATAGAACCTTTGCATGTGACTTCTCGCTAAATTGTTGAAGATCAAAGGAATACCATAGCTCTTCAATCCATGCCTCCTAATCTTCAGCTCTCTTCTTCTCACCATCAAAATCATTCAATTTTTTCTTATTGAAAACTTGAGGGCAAACCCACCCACGTCCATATCTTCATAACTGTGTTTCTATCTCCTCTGGGCATAGTAGATGTTCCCACACCTTCATCCACTTCATTGTTCAACTCCATTGAACAAACTTGTTGCGCCTTCTAGTTTCTTTCCATCTCATTCTTTGCATAATTTTCCAAGAAGCTTATGATTAAGCTCATCTTGCTCATGAAACTTTTGTGTCAAACCTTCCATTGTTGTTGAGGATTGATTATGCTATGATGCCACTTTTAAAGTTTCCTAGATCACAAGCTATCCTTAGTCAAAAGCTTTTGGTCACTCAAGAATAAAAAAGGAGAAAAAAAAAGCAAAATTTGCACAAGATAAGAAAAAATCCGATGGGCAAGAGTAAGTAAAATCTAGCTTAGAAAAAGAGATTTTTAGTATTATATATTTGAATCAATCAATACAATAGCTTTGGAAAATAGCTTCTAGAGGAAGCCTCTACCTCTCAATCAACCCAAGCTATCACAATCACATTCACACTCACACTCCCTATCAAACTCTCACTCTGACTCACACTCTCAATCACAAGTTAATTGTTTGATTTTCAGCCTCTTCTTGCTTGACACAATAAATCTCCTTCAAAATGGAGTTTATCGTCCCCCATGAAGTGTGTGATCCACCATTTATAGAAAAGCAGCTCTCGCCATGTTGCATGCAAAACATTCACAAAAGCATGTGTTTGTAGTAGTCAAGTGCTTTCTTTAGTGATATCTATCCAAAAATAGATTAAAAACAATGAGAAGATGTATCCAAATATCTCTCTAAGTGTGCAAAGTAGCAGGAATGCTTCAAAACCATAGATTTGAATAGAAAATAGAGAAGCCTACTTTTTTTAATTACTTAAAAAATGGCACTTTTCCAAGCCTTCTATTTAAAAAATGGCCAGGGATTAGCTTAAGCTTGTGAGATACAAAAATGTTCAACTTTTTGATCTACACAATAGTGTTAGCGATTACCTAGATAAATCTCTTGAGCCCTACAAGTTTAGAAATTCTAGAGAGAGAGTATAAAATCAAGGAGTTTTCTAAATGTGGAGCCTTAAATGGGGTACTTAAAACATGATTCATAAAAAAATTCAAAGAGATACTTTTATTCTCTTATGTATGCTCTATCTTTCTCTCATACAACATGTCTCTTAATTCTTTTATCTTTATGTTCAATTTTCAACCCAAAAACATGATGCGGATAAGGTTTAGAGAGAGAATATGAAACTTTTCATACCTAAGTTTTGCCTATCTACATAAAATGACTTAATTATTCATTCTTAACATTATCCTCACAACAACAAACACTGTGGAAGAGAGTGAGAGCTTATCTACATCTTGCAGCTATTCAAATGAAGTATATATAAGATTTTGATCTCCTTGATTGTAGTAGGTAGTTGTTGATTGATTCCACCTAAAGATTTCACTTACATTTTGGTATATAAATGATTCTGAATTCAAAATGAGTCGTGGATTTTGGATCACTTTTGTATTAATTTGAATCTTGAATATTTATCCTAAAAAGGACTTTCAGAATAGATAATACTATAGTGCACTGTCTTCTTAGAATGAATAAAAAATATGTGTATACATACACCTTTCTTTTCATAGTCCAATGTGATCTTTCAATATTGTCAATCATTTAGGCTTGCCATATTCACCAATAGCTCCCCCTTAAGCCTAAGATGCTTGAGTCTTCATTCCTTTGCAATCTCTTGAAGTAAAATTATTGCTTTGAGCCTGTTTAACTTTACTCCATCCAAAGCTTTAGTCGACCTATCTACACATTGTTGCTAAGTTGAGATGTATCAGACCTTAGACTCCTTGCTTCAAATCTTTTCCATAACATAGTGATAACAGAAAACAATTTGTTTTGTCCTTGCATGGTGAATTGGGTTTCCTACAACGTGCAATGAACTCATGCTACCACCAAATATGTGAGGAGTAGATGTCTTTAGAGCGAAAACAACATATAGTGTCTTATTCCACATGGAATCTTGAGTTGCATTAGAAAATCTTTTGTGTTCTACTTTTGTAGATGAGAGATCAATAGTAGGCCTTCTTCTTTCATAACCAAGAAATGATTGTAGACCCTACAAATGAAAGATAACCAGAGGTACTCCTATCATGTCTTCATTGTGCCCAATTCGCATTAGAAATATCTTGATATCCTGATTGTCAATGAGAATCACAAGGAAGCTCTTTGATTTGTGGTATCCACTTGCATGATGCAAGGATATCCCAAAAGAGAGTTTATCTTCCTTGATGAAGGAAGTTCAGGATCCACAAAATGTTTGCAAAGCTAGTTTAACTTTCATAAGAAGCATGCACCTTAGTGGTCAGTTGCTTTCTTTAGAAGCATACATGAAAAAAGTAGAAGACAAAGCATTCAAAATACATACATGCTGATATCCAAAACATACATGAGAGAACATATGCACCAAAATCAAGAGTTTGATTAATAATAAAAAAGCCCGTGGTTTTATGTTGAAACAATTGACACTTTTTTGGGCCTTGTAATGTAAAAACAATGCAAAATTTAAAACTTTTCGTGATAGAAAAATGTTTAGCTCTTCAATCTGAAAATAAAAAACTTAGAAATGCCCTATATCTAAATTGGCCTTCCAATATTAGTTCTCAACTCTACAAGCACATAAATTATAGAGACCAAATGAAATCTACATATTATTTTGCAATGAAATAATTTCAAAGCTTAGAAGAAGGTACCTAAAGCATGATCTATAAATTCTTTAGATATAAACCTTTTATTCTATTAGACATACTCTACATTTCTCTCATAGACCATTTTTCATAATTCCTCCATTTGTTTTCTTATTTCAAGTGCAAAAAATTATGCGAATGAGTTTTAGAGATGTAAAATAAAATTGTCATCCCTAAACTTTGTCTGTATTCATGAAATCACATTAGCACTCAATCTTAGCATTAAGTACACAATCTATAACAAGAAATTGAAAGTTAAATTATTTTCGTATCATTTGGCTTTTACAATTCTTCCATCCTTTGAGGAACTCTATCCTTAGAGATGAAAAGTAGGATAATGCGCTAGAAAATCTATCAAATTAACCCATGTCAAATCGTCAACTCCAAATGTGAATCACTTTACCAAAATGTCAAGTAGAGATTACTCTTATACGATGTTATTTAAGGTGGAAGCTCAAAAGAGCAATCATCTTTCAACTTATAGCTATCTTCCAAGACATGCGGAGAATTAGAATCATAGCTTCAAAGCAACCTAACATGAAATACACGATGCGTATTTAAATGTTTAGGAAATTCAAATACATAAGCAAGAGATCCAAGCTTCTTGAAGAATTCAAAATGTCCTAGATATTGTTAAGAAAGCGCATGATCCTTTCCGAACAACAAGTTAGATTGTTGAGGATTGAACCTAAGGAATACCATATCAAATGTTTGAGATTCAAGTTGTCTCTTCTTCAAAATATTTGCGATAAATTGGATCCTCTCATTTTACATATGACTTAATACCTTCATAGGTAACTGATACTCAATATTTGTAAATAGCTTAGCAAGACAGGTAATAGATTGACTATAAAATGGGAAACCGCCAGATGATTCAATGGTCTAGATATGAAAATATGCAAACCACAATATATAAAAAAAAATTTAAAAACATATACACACATAGACATGTTATGAGAGTAAGGTCAAATTATACATACCTGTATCGAATGAAGATGTTTTGTCCATCTAGCCTTTAGAATTATCCACCCAACCTTTAGAATCTTCTTGACACATATGTTTCTCCTATTTTAGTTGACCTAATACCTGTGCTGCTAACTCTTTTGCATATAAATATTAAGTATCGGTTAGCTATGCAGATATTAAGTCGTCACTAAAATGGGAGAACCAAATTTATCTTAAAGATTTTGAAGGATATAAAAATAATTTTAAAGGATGGGCAGAAAAAAAGTGTTCATTCAATGTAGGTTTTTATTCTTACTTTAGCTAAGGTAAGAACAAGAACTTGCATTGAATGAACACTTTTTGTCCGCCCATCCTTTAAAATTATTAATGCATCTTTCAAAATATTTGTGATAAATTTGATCCTCCCATTTTATTGACGACTTAATACCTTCATCGGTAACTAATAATTAATATTTGTAAACAACTTAGCAAGACAGGTAATAGATTGACTATAAAGTGCAAAACCGCGAGACGACTCAATGGTGTAGATATAAAAATCTGCAAACCACAATATACAGAAAACAATTAAAAACAAAATCAAATATACACAGCTACACATGCATACATACATATACATACATACATACACATTCATACATATATACACATACATACATACATACATACATACATACATGCATACATACATACATACACATGTATACACACATACATATACATATATGCATACATATAGGCATATGTATATATACATACATATACACCTATAAAACACATATACATACATATATACATATACACATACAGATATGTATACGCATGCACATGCATATACACATCCACATACACATACACATAAGCATACACATATATAAAATTATATGCATACACACACACACACACACACATATATATATATATATATATATATATATATATATATATATATATATATATATATATATATATATATATATATATTTATACTTTTTTTAATATATCTTTTTTTGATGAACTTACAGGTTATTATCTAAAAAGTTTTTACCAAGTCAGAATATTCTTCCTACCTCACATGATGAAATGAAGAAGATAATCAACAATCTTGGTATAGATTATCAATCTATACATGCATGTAATAACGATTGTATTTTATATAGAGGTGAATATGCAGACTCTTTGACATGTCCCAAATGTCAATCTCCTCGATATAAGGGGGAAGAAGGTAAAATCCCAAAAAAGATATTGAGACATTTTCCATTGGCTCCACGGATTAGACATATGTTTCAAAGCCTCGAATTATCAAAGCTTTTGACATGGGGACATGATCATAAAAGTAGTGAGGGAATAATCAGAACTCCTCATGATAGTGTTGCTTTTGAGCATATTGATTCTACATGGGCTGAATTTTCACAAAATCCACATAATCTAAAGTTAGGAGTTGCATTAGATGGGGTTAAACCATTCTCCATGAAATCCAGTAAATGGTCAACATGGCCAGTGGTAGTCATAAACTACAATCTTCCGCCATATCTTAGCATTAAAAAGGAACATTTAAAGCTTTCACTTTTAATCCTAGGCAAACGACAAGTTAAAGATATGAATATATATCTTGCTCCTCTCATTGAGGATCTCCAAGAGTTATGGAGAGGTATTTATGTCATTGATGTGTCGAAAAGCATCAATGAAAGACATATTACGGCTCGTGGTATTATGGCTTGGACTATTCACGATTTTCAAGGATATGGTGTTTGTTCAAGTATTGATGTAATTTTTTTATTCAATATGCATATAAATAAATATGATTTTGTCTAATTATATTTTTATTGTTTTCATGATGCAGGAATATCTACTAAGGGTTATAAAGCTTTTCCATATTGTGGTGATTGGTTGAGATCAATGTATAGTAAGAATCTCAACAAAAATATTTATCTTTGACATCCATGATTCTTGCCTGATTATCATCCATTAAGATCTAAAAGAGAAGTGATACATTTTAATGGAAAGCTTGAAACAGGTAAGTGTCCAAAACCTATGATGCCTATGAATTGGTATAAAAAGTGGATAGATGGACCTCTGATAGATCCAGAATCAGAAATCTTCAGTGATGATGAAGATAATGAGTATGTGAAGAGAGGTAAAGGAAAATTGGCACTCGCAGAGAACATATCAATATGGTATTCTTTGGAGTATTGGAAAGAGTCAAAAGTATGTCATCTTCTTGATCCTATGCATATTTTCAAGAATATTGGTTATTCACTATGGCAGCATCTTCTTGGACTAAAAGATACCATAGCATCAAGGAATGATTTGAAAGATAAAAAATGAAAACCAAAGTTATGGGGAGTTTTTGATAGACATCAATAGGAAGCGACTTATGCACCTGCTCCTTGGCTACTTACAACAAAAGAGATACAGACTATCAACAATAGAATTCAATTGATTAGGACTCCTAGAGGATATGGAGCATCTTCTCAAAACATGTTTGCTATGGATTATAAGATCTTATGTTGGCTAAAGACCCATGACTGGCATAACTTTTTGAAACATATTTTACCTTTGGTTATTGATGGATGTACAACGAAAGGAGTATGAGATGTGATCTATCATCTTGGATCACTTATAAGGTAATTCTGATACTTTTATATTTAATATGTATGAATATTGCATATCTTTTTTTTTTTGAATTAACTTCTTTATAATTTTTTTTGTGATATGTATAGGTGGATTACTCAGTGATTGACAAAAACGCGATCAAACAAAAAAAAATGTGACTGCAAAGAGCTACTATGTTTGATGGAGAAAGAACTTCCTACTTCATTTTTTGATATTCCGGTTAATTTATTAGTCCATCTTGTAGATTAAATAGAGATTGCAGGTGTTGTCAACACTCGATGGATGTTTTAGGTCGAGCGATTTATGGGAATATTAAAAGGTTATGTGCGACAAAGAGCGAAACAAGAAGGGTCCATGGCATAGGGTTGGATGCTTTAAGAGTGCATGTATTACTTTAGTGAGTACCTTGAAAGAGTTCATGAAGAAGCTCCACGTGCATGGACCAACGAGTCTTCTTCAAAAATAACAGATGAGGTATTATCAAGTAAGGGAGTTCCATTTTATTTGCATTTCAAGGAAAAAATGATGTTTCTACTTTCGTACCATATAATAGCGAATGCATGCAAACATTCATTAGCGAGTACGAACATGAACTTCAAAATCTCTGAAGTAAAAGGCGAAGAAACAAAAGATATAGACATAATCTCAATAATAATGAGATTACAAATATATCTTCTTTCACAGATTGGCTATATAGTCATTTGCAACGCGCCAACGCAAATAATGAAGAAATTCTCAGATGAGTAGAGAGAGTTAATGATAGGTTCTGAACGAAAGGTAATTTTATTTTAATAATATTTTTTTTCATATACGTATATTAGTTTCTATTTACTAATTTAATTTCTTTTGCACGCTCGAATGCTCACTAATATGTGGGCTTTTGGACAAAATATTAGAATCAAAGCCATTGATTCTTTACGTAAAATAGAGGATTCTAGTATTGTTGCTTCTTTCAAGCAACTATCACGTGCTAGCTCAAAAGACATGAACCTTATAGATGGCGAACTTGGTTACATAGGAACTATTGTTGGTATCTACGAAATTTCATTTTGTAGATTCAAACAGGTAGAAAAAAGTTTATATTTTTTATGATAGAGTTAGTTATTTTTTTTAAGCACCTAAGAATGGGTTTTTGTTTTTATATATTTTGATAGGTCATTTTGAAGGTTGATTGGTTTTGAGCCGTTATAAAGGTATTAATTCCACATTAAGAAAGTAATTATTTGGGTGTTGGGCAATTGATTCTTCCAAGGTAATGGGATCTACTAAAGAACTATATATTCTTCCTAGGCATATTGAACAAGCATTTTTTTAGAAACACCCAGATGCTCACCCTTGGTGGCAAGTCATTCATGTTCAACCTAGAGGTAGGTCATTTTTTGAACAGTTTATTGTTAGAGAGATCGGAGAGAGTCCTCTTGATGATTCACCATCAGATACTCATACATCAACATCTGAAAGAGAAATTAGAATCATTATATGTGATAAGGATACTAACCCTTTTGATGAAGAGGATAATACTCTACATGTTGATTCTACTGATGAGGAAGAGGAATTACCAGAAATCGATATTAATCAATCAATAGATGATGTGACTCATGCAAACACAGATTTAACAATAGAAGAAATAAATGAAATCAATAAGGATAATGAAGATGAGACTATATTGATGTCTTACCAAAATGATGGCAATAATAAAAACATATGAGCAAATTAGATAGTAAATTCTACTCTTGTTATGGATCAATAACTTGAAGCTTCTGAATGGATATCAGATAATAGATTCTTTATTCAACTTGAATAATGATGAATCCTACTAGAGAGATGAAATCATGTTCTTTTAAGTTAGAACAGGAAGCTCCGAGGTATGCCTAATTATTTTATATATAGCTTTAACTTCAAGGAGCAATTTTTTATCATGTATGTATGCATATGTGTGTGTATTCATGTGTATTATATGTATACATATGTTAGTATGCATATATATGTTTTTCATGTATATGTATGTGTGTGCCTATGTGTGATATATGTATACATGTGTGAGTATGAATATGTGTATACATGCATATGCATTTATGTAAAATATACATGTTTTCATGTAATATATGCAAGTGTTTATAATTGTGTATGCATGTATAAGTATACATTTGTGCATGTAGGCATGTATATGTGATGTGTACATGTATCTATGTATATGTGTCTATGTGTAAATGTGTACATGTAAATATGTATGCATGTATATATATATTTATGTGTGCATTTAGGCATGTATGCGTGATGCATAATGTATCTACTCCATTTTATATTTATGTGTATCTACATGATGTGTATATATCTTTATATATATTATGATCCTTGTTGATTCGAGTAGCTATATATAGAGGCATAAGGTTGGGAGGAGAGACATCTCTCTAGTAGGACGTCGGAGGAATAGATGCAATGTGTAGATATACTTCAATCATATGGCTAAAAGGCTGAATTAGAGTTTTTAAATTAGGGGTTTTAAAACCCTAATATCAAAATTAGTGTTTTCAAATTAGGATTTTTGAAATAGGATTTATTTATTTATTTATTTATTTATATATAGATATCTAAGTATATATACATACATACATACACACACACACACACACACACACATATATATATATATATATATATATATATATATATATATATATATATATATATATATATATATATATATATATATATATATATATATATATATATATATATATATTAGTGTGCATGCATGTGTGTATGTATGTGTTTCTATATATGCATATGCATGTGTGTATGTATGTGTATCTATATGTGTGTATGCATGTGTTGTGTGTGTATATATGCATGTGTATATGTATATATGCATGTAAATATGATTATATGAGTCTATGTGTGTGTACATATGATTATGCATGTGTATGTGTATGTGTATTCATTATATGTGTGTAACTGCATGCATGTGTATGCGTGTGTAAAAATGTGCATCTATGTGTGTGTAGGTATAAATGTGCATGGATGTGTACATGTGTGTAAATGTGCATGTATGATGTGTATGTGTGTGTATGAAAGCCTTTATTCTACAAGTGAGTGGCAAGTCTAAGATTCCAAGTGCTCGGAACTTACTTCAAGCCATACATCGCTTTCCTTAACCTGCATACATGTTATCGATATAGTTGATCTTCAAAGCTACAAGGTTGATCCATGTACACCTCCTCTGAAATCAAACCATCTAGAGAAGCATTTTTAACATCCACTTGATAGATATTCCAATTCTTGGAAGATGCAATACTCATAAATACTCTAATTGTGGGCATTTTTGCAATAAGTGAGAATGTCTCTTCATAGTAAATTCCTTGGGTTTGTGCAAACCCTTTGGATAAAAGCGTTGCTTTTTATGGGTTAATTGATCCATAAAAATTCTTCTTTACCTTGTAAATACATCTTGATCAAATGACATTCATAGATGGTTTCTTGGGAACCGATTCCCAAGTCTGATTTTCTTGTAGGGCTTCTATCTCTTCTTCCATGACATCTCTCCATTCTGGCTTCTTCTTTGCCTCTTCATACATAGATGGTTCTTCTAAGTTTGTATCCTAAGCTATGTAAATAGAATGCTTAGTGACCAAAGAAGTTTTATAACCATACATTTCTCACTTCGTTTTGTCTCTAGTAGACCTTCTTATAGTTTGTGGAGATGATTCTATCACATCTCTCAACTCCTACACTTTGGCTATCCCTTTGGAGTTCTAAGACTTGACTTCCCTTCTTGGAGTCTTCAGGTCTTCTTCATAATCACTTGAATATTCATGTGCATGCTCATTCCTATTTGAATATGTTGGAAAGTCTTCCTCTAGGACATAGGGAAGTTTGATTTTCCTATAATCCTCCTCAAACCAAGATTTATTTTCATAAAAAACAACATTTCTACTTACAATGGAACCTTTATTGCTAGGCTTATATAGCCTATAACCTTTTTCATTAAGGTCATGGCCAATGAATATGCATTTCTCTGCCTTTGGATCCAATTTTCCTCTAATTTGTGAGGGTATGTGTGCATATGCTATGCACCCAAAGATCGTACAATGATCAAGGCTAGGTCTTCTTCCATTTCATGCTTCATATGGTGACATCCCATCTAATGCTTTTGATGGGAGTCTACTGATCAGATAGTTGGTTATAGATAGAGCCTCTACCCATAGGTAATTGGGTAATTCCTTCTCATTTAGCATTCATCTTGTAGCCTCCACTATGGTTCTATTTCTTCTCTCTACCACTACATTTTTCTCTAGAGCATACCTACTTGTAATCTCTCTTTTGATTCCTCTCTCTTGGAGATATGAATCAAAATTATGGGAGGGAAGAAATATTCTTCCCCTCCATTTGACCTTAGCCTCTTCAAGGTCTTACCTGTTTGATTTTCTACAAGTGCTAGATATTTCTTGAAAGAAGAGAACAATCCACTTTTATGCTTCATAAAATTTAGTATTGTCCATCTTCTACAATCATCAATGAATGACACAAAATAACTGGATCCACAGATCAAAGGCTCACTACTTGGCCCCCATACATTTGTATGGACTAGCTCCAAGAGGTCTCCATAAATTTCTCCTACCTTTATGAATGGTTGTCTGTGAGAGCTGCCAAATTGGCAAGAACTACATTTGTAAATCATATGTTGTTTGGAGATGTTTGGTAGGCCAAGCACACTTTGATCCCTACTAATTTGCTTCAGAGCCCCTTTACCTATATGAGCTAACCTCTTGTGCCATATTTCCAGTTCTGATAAGGTTTAACTACCATAATTGAACATTGCAATATTCTTAGTATCTTGGAGCTCAAAAGTAAATAGTCTACCTGAATTTTCTCTTCTTGCTATCCTATGGAATCCTTGGTGTGGATCCTCAAAAAATGACCCATCCTTTGTGAATCTAACCTAAAATCCTTTTTCACCAATGTGACCTACACTTATGAGGTTTCTGGTTATGCTTGGCACATACAATACCTTCCGTAATATGTTCCTATTATCATCGGAAGTCTTCACATTGCCTACCTTCTCCACTCGATTCCTTGTGTCATCTCCTCTTTGGAATTCATGTCTATTCCTTGGGTCCTCCAAGTCTCAGAGTAGAGCTACATTCCCTGCTACATGATTCAAACAACCTGAGTCCATATAGAATACATGTTCATCTACTTTACCTTGCTTCATAGTCATATTCATCAGAAGTAATGAATCCTCTTTTTTTTTATTATCTATATAATTTAGTCTCTCCTTCCTCTATTATTATTGTTTTATGAGTTGTTGTAATCATTGTTATTGTTGAATCTACCTCATGAGATTCCATAGCCTCCTCTATTGTAGCCTCTTCCTCTTTGCTTTCTAGGATTCTTGAAACAATTCTCAATAATCTGATTAGTTATGCCAGATATGGCAGAAGTAGAGGAGCTTTGAGTTCTCCTCATGCCTTGTCTTCCTCCATTGCCTCTTCCTCTGGAGCCTCTACATCTTCCTGCAAAGTTTGCTTGAGAGGTACTACCTTCATCATCTGACATTTTACCTTTTCCTTTGTTATCTTTATCATTAGGGGAAAAAGTGAGCCCCCTTTGGGCCTCGTAAGGATTTGGGATTAAGACCATAATTTTGGTTATTAAGGAGACACCAAAAACCACTAGTGGTATTTTTCATTACAATAATATTTCTCAATACTTGGCTCAGTCGGATGGGATTCGCGAAGTATTATAACTATTGGATCTTCATCACCAACACTCAAGATTCGGTTTGGAGCCTCTGTCACAAACCGACAAAGATGTCCACTTCAGTGCATCATGCGTGAATTCTTCCTGGCAAAAAATGACAAACGACCCACGCAGTCCGGGAGTTTTCCCGGTAGAAAACGACAAATGACGCACGCACTCCACTTTTACTTCCGTCTCGGGAGACTTTCCAGTCCGTTTGATCTTCGCTTAATCCAACGTACGATAATGGGATGGATCATATCCATTAGATGATGTTAGAAGCCAATGGTTAGGTTGAATGCGAAGCAACTCTGTCATATAGTGACAAAAAGCAATCATGCATCCATGTGGGAGGAATATCACAACCGTTAGATGCTTCAAATATCTGATGGCTTCCAATCAAACTGCACAAAATTCTCTAAACAAAATGTGAAGCATTGGATTCTGAGGTCTATCCAACGGCGCATATTTGATGTCATAATTGTCTTTGTGAATTTAACCTAAACCATTAGATATCCCTTACATCCAACGGTGGAGATGACATAAGACTATTTTATTTGTGATTTAATGATAGCCTTTCTATATTTAATTGAATCCAATGTCTACGACTCAAACTGGCATACTCACAAACCATGTTTCAACATGAACTAGTGGTTTCTATTCCTCAATACCATCTTTGACCACAAGAAAACAAGAGAACCCTATGCCGAGCTTAGGGGATTAGTGGATTAGACTGTGGCCACTACTTCATTCTCACTAGTGGATCACTAATCAATCCTTGAGCTAAAAGGCTGAAGGAGGGTTCATTTTTTCCCTTAATGTTTTTGTTCTTTTCTCTTTATAAGGCAAAGGATTGATTACCTTTTGGTAATCAATCCAAAAGCTTTATATAGAGGGTGAACAATTGTCTTCAAAAGCTTCCTATTTGTCATCTTCTTTTATTCCATTGATCACTTGCCTTACTATCTGCTCTTCATCAATAACTTCTCCAATGCTTCCAATGAGATCTACTAGGACCTTCATCTTAGTGACAAAATTAGTTAGACTTTTCTTGGGCATTTTCTTGAGTGTGGTGAACTCCATCCATGGATGATTCTTTCTCCCCTGGTACTTGATGAAAAGAATGCTTCAAGATCATTATAGGTTCCTTGTGAAGTCTTGAAACTCCTAATGTGTGGAAGTCAAAAATCAAAGATTGAGTTAAGAATATATGACCTTCTAGAGCATCCTTTGACCACCATGTGGTTAACCTCTCTGGTTCTCCTTGAGTTGCTTGTCGTTTGCTTCTAAGGATTGGCATCATCTCATCTCCACATATGTAACCATATAGGTTTCATTCTTGAAGATAAGTTTCCATTTTAAGTGACCAAGATGAGTAGTTACCTCGATCCAATTTGTCTATGGATGAAGGAAATCCATCTCCCATGTTGATTTGTTGCTACTTTGATACCAATATGAAGAGATGGATGAGAATGCTCTAGAGATAAGCTATTGTTGCACAAAATGTGCTCTATACCTGCCAAATTAACTCTAAGCATGCTTAATAGACTCCTTTAGCTTCAATGTAATGCTTTTGTAACCACCATGTGCTTTGGAACAACATTCCCAAACCTTTGCATGAAATGGATAACTTGCATGTACTAAAAATGTGAAGAAACCTTCTATTTTGGATATACAAGTGCTCAATATTTTGCTCAAAGTTCATAACCTAGTATTAATAGACAAAAACAAGTTTTCACACATCTAATTGGAGTTTATAGATATCTAAAGAAAGTTATTTCATCAATTTAGCCACACCATACACTGAGAAATGAATCTAACAAGTCAGGGGTCCATCTCGACATTCCAGGGTTTAGAAGCTGTACAGACGCACTCATCTTCTATGATTCATATCTTGAGATCCCCTCAACCAAATATGATGAAAACTAATATACGTAGTAGAGACTTCAATCTAACTAACACAAGCTAAAGTATTGAAAATGAGTAAGAAAAAGCAGAGAAATCGATTCCACAAGGTCATAAGAGTGATGAAGATGGAGCAGAGAACAATAGATAGTGATCTACTTGAAGCTGTGTATCAAAATGTATATGCTAATGTACATATGATACAAGGGAAGTGTAGTGGACTACTCATACATCAAGTGAGCTCAATGTGTGCTCACTAATGTACCTCAAGCTCTCTCAAAATGGTTCATCTAGCCTGTGATTAAAACCATGTCTTTTAATACGCATAATTTGAGTTTGAATTCAAATTTTCTTTCACCTAAAAGTGATCCTACACTTTAGGGAAAATTTGAATTTATTCTTCCTACGACATGAGTCGTGGGTTCAGCTTCCTAACTTCATGAGATTCCTTACTTCTTCTGTTGTTACATTTATCCAAAGTAACTATGCTAAGCATGACTAGCATTGGTTCACATATAGTTCCTTCTTAATTAGATCATGGTGTAGATTCACCTAGTCCCAGGCATCTTTGTCAAGACCATTTAGAATGTTTCCTCAATGTTCCATCTATTGGACTGAGCTTGCATCATATTAAAGTCCCCATCATAATAACATATGAGGATAGAGAGTTGAATGATTGCAAGGTAACTTGTATATTGGGGTCAAGATTGGGTGCATATACGGAAACAATGGTGAACCTCATGGGACCTTTAAAGCAGGCACCAATCCAGTAATGGGTCTATTCCACAAGATTTTCCACAAGGTAAGGCATCCAAACAAGTTTGATGCCTAAAGTAGAGTGACGACACCCTCATGGGTGAGAAGTGGCAAACCAATATGAGATGAAAAAAATCCATTTATGTCTCTTGAAAGGGTCTTCACCTGTAATAGGCCTTATTTCTAGTGAAATAGTTCATTTTGAACTTTCTGAATTTCATTGTGGGGATAATGCTTAGAATGAATAATTAGGTCATTTTATGCATGTAGGAAAAATTTTGGGTTGAAAAGTTTCATATTCTCTCTAGACCTTATTTGCATCATGTTTTCTAGTCAAATTTTGAAGGTTAAGATGAAAGAATAAAGAAAAACTCTGTATGAGAGAAAGGTAGAGCAAGTATAGGAGAATAAAAGTGCCTGAGTGAAATTTTTGTGAATCATGTTTTAAGTACCTCGTTCAGGGTCCTACATTTAGTTCATTGTAAGGAAATGCCTTGTATTTACTCTCTCTATAATTTTGAAACTTGCAGGGCTCAAAAGTGGCATTTGGAGGTGGATCTGGACCTTGGATGTCTCTAACATTATTGTACAGATCACAAAATTGAATAAAAGTGTCTCTCACAAGCTTAAGCTAATTCCTCATGGTTTTTGAGTTATAGGGCTTTGAAAAGTGCCGTTTTCCAACACTTAAAAAAAACGAGGGCTTATCTTATTCTATTCGAGCCCATGATTCTGATGGTCACGTGTCACCATGTCTAAATATGGATATTTTTTTATATGTCTTTTTTGTGTTTTTCTCCTATTTTTGACAGGTACGCTAAACAAAGAAAGCACTCTACAATCACATGGCTTTTTGTGAAAGTTTTGGAGAAACTGGACTTTTTCTAAATTTGGTGGATCGCATACTTCTTTGAGGGGGCAGCGATCAAACTCTGATATAGGGAGACTTGCGCGTCAAAACAGGGGACACACAAAAATCTGAGAATTACTTTGTGATTGAGAGTGAGAGTGAGAGTGAGAGTGAGAGTGTGATTGAGAGTGCAAGTGTGAATGCGATTGTGATAGCTCGGGGGTGGTCCGGAGGTAGAGGCTTCGTCAAGAAGCTATTTTCCAAAGCTATAGTAACCATTGATTCACATCTATAATATTAGAATTCTCCATAGTGAACCAATCTGGAACCGTATCAAGAAATCTGGATCCAATGATCGAACTTGTGCTATTAGGGTTATTTTCTATGTTCTCCCATTCCTCTTCCTTTGTGTATGATGTGCCCTTCTAGATTATCTTTGTTGCTAATGGAGTAATATTTTAGCGTTTTTGTTCAGTGAAATTAAAAAGTTAGCTCATTCCCCTTAGGTAATACAATTAACTGATCTTATTTCCCAAATTAGAAAATATATTTGTATCCAAGAGGGAGGAGCTAGTCTCAAGCAAACATTTAAAGATTCTTTGAAATTAAAAAGTTAGCTCATTCCCCTTAGGTAATACAATTAACTGATCTTATTTCCCAAATTAGAAAATATATTTGTATCCAAGAGGGAGGAGCTAGTCTCAAGCAAACATTTAAAGATTCTTTTCTCTGTACCTCTCACTTCTATGAATGCTTCAAAGTTAGGCTCATTCGATTGTGTTTCTTGGACTTTCCATAAACCGCATGAAAGATCTCTAAGCTCTAGCAAACGTGGTCCCAAACAAGCAATAAAATCAGGAATGTGTTTTCACATATGGGACCATGTATGGACATTATTGAAATGTATTGAGGCATCGAGTATGAAATTGAGCGTCCTTAAAAAGACGACTCATGCACCATGTAGTTATTGAGAATTACAAAAACATTGAATTAAAACAAAAATTTAGGATTGTGCTAATTTTTTTATGAGAAATAGTAGTACAACAAAATAGATCAATAAACAAATTTAAGAAAAAAATAGAAAGAGAGAGGTAAACTAAGAGATAGAGCACTTAGATCAAATTTCCAAGGAGTAATATAGCTACAAAGATGGTCTGTCAACTTATGTGGTCCCAATGTTAATCTTAGATGGTGATCTAGATAGACTCTAAATGAAGGGCGTACTAGTGCACAATGTTATATAGAGCGACACATGGGTCATGCTTATAAAGCTTTTATGAATGGAGTCTGTATAGATAAATGTAGTCATGATAGAAGAAGTAGTCGACAAAATATACAATGGGACAATATCTCCATGACCAAAAGCCTTACCAAGTTGGCCATACAAGCCAGGGGAATAGGCCCCGTAGATCTTGTAAAAGAGAGCAAGCCCCCCTCTACACTCCCCCTAGTTAGGTTCTATTGGGAAGTGCATAATGCCATAAGGCCTTTACTTTGACCTTGAATGGGAACCCAATAGCCCAGAATTTTACACCCTACCTAACCTAATGGCTACCTCACAAAGATCATCTATTACCATCAATGGTCACACATAGACCTTATCTTACTTGGAAGTTTGGGTTCTATAACTATGCCGGTTCTGGGAATGGCTTCTCCTCATAATGGTGGCCTTATAACTTAGAGCACCATGGATCATGTCTGGTCACTTGAGGTGGAGTATTGAGTGTATCTAGTAGTTTTTAACAAGAATATAGTGATGTTGGGGATACCTTGGTGGAATAGGTGGAATACTTAAATCAAAGACTATTCAAAGACCTCCTCGACTAAACATGCATGAATATACACTTTTGACTCTCACATTGGATATATTTTTATATTATGTAATGAGATGAGGCTTTTGTTAAAGAATTATTATAATTTTCTATGCTCACAAGAAAAATTAGAAAGAAAGTTCATAAAAAAAGTTTGTAGAATTCAATAATTTTGTACATTAGGAATAGTTTACATAGGGAGAAGAAAGAAGTAGAATTATAACTTGAGAATAATGTAAAAAAAAGTTATTGTTTCTCATAATAAGAAAAATAAGTTGAAACCTTACTAGATGTTTTTCTAGAATTTGCTATAAATTTCACAAAGCTAGCCAAAACTAAACTCTCATGCATGGTTAATAATATAGCACAAATACTAGTTGATAACCTAAATTACGATAAATACCACATTTCCTCATATAACAATGGAAATTTTCTTGTCGGTAAATGCCTCTAGGTTACAATTGATGGAGAAAATGAGTTCCTAGAAGTCCTACGCAACCCAAATGTACATGAACAAAAGAAACATAAGATGTGTATCAAGAAGCTTAGGAAGGTGGTTCATTGGATATACATGTGCACATCATAGATTCAAATTCCACATGTTATGAATACTAGCAAATACAAATAAATGAGTATGGGATAATATTTACAAAATATTTGATACATCCATTGAGGCCAAAAAAGATTCACTTATTGAAAACTTTGCATAGTATATGGCATGGGAATAGAACTGTTACACACTAAGTGATAGAAATATGGGAAGTCATTTATGATCTGGCATCCATTAATTGTGAGGTTGAGTTGAATGACTTAGGGGCGTAACACAAAATTCTACTATCTTGATTTTCATGAGACAAAATATTCTTGATTTTTAGGAGTGAATTGTCTTCCGCATGATTGAAGATATGAAACTTGTCTTGAGTGCATGAGAAAATGGATATTCAAGGGATCATGTTTTTTTTCGAAAATAGAGGAAGATGTGCTATGAGTGCATGATCAATCTTTACATGCAATAAATCTTTTTATCTGTCAAGAGGTAGATGAGATCAACTTCAAGAGATAAAGTTCGTACACAATTACAACCAAAGTGCAATCATTATGGGAAGGATGTTCGATTTGAGAAAGATTGCTAATATAAAAAAAATCGATACACAACGAAATAGAGATTTTGATGTATTACATGGTGATTTTCTTGCACGATCAATGTTGGCTAATGAGTTGAGCCCAAATAACCATTGAAGCCCTCACAATATGTGGCAAATGAGCACTACATGCTACATTTGATAAATAAGGTTGGACATGTCCAACTGTTTAATTAACAAAGTGGTATTCCAAAGTACTTTAAGAAATTCCTTATATCTGTGGTATGATGAAAAACTCAGTTTCTATTGGTCAACTTGTGGATCAAAACATGGAAGCGACTTTCAATAAACATGTTCATTTTATGCTTGATTCTATGGGGAAAAAGGGAAACATTCTTGCTCGTCGAAAAAATGTGGACAAGCTTTTTACATTTGATATGGTAACATTTCTTAATGAAAACGTTTAGGACATGAATAGTTCATACTTTGATGTACTTTAATTATCGCACAAAAGGAAATGAGCATCTAATATTAAGAAAGTTTTTTTAGGAAATATAAAATATCTTATATTCGCATACCAAAAACTATTATTATTCTCTATACCAAAAACTATGTTAGAGTTAAATTCCATGGAGAAGCAAACATTAGTGTTTAATAATTATCAAACATTACTGAATGAATTACCGAGAATCTATGGAGAATCAAACATTAGTTAATTGATTACC